>CAMOHE010045546.1:37568-123148 GCA_946598075.1 Artocarpus hirsutus | reverse complement strand
TGCTCTGATATCATTTGTTGAAATAAAATATGAAAAGCAGCGAAAGAGACTAATCGTTGATAAACAAAAATTTTCTGAAAAGTTTTTTCATCGAAATAGCAATATAATTTTAATTAATAATAGAAAGCTTTGAAAATTTTTACCAACCTTTTGAAGATCTATCAAGGCATTCTAGCTTTCCTGTTTGACTTCACGATCTTCCAAGCCAAACCTCCACACCAATGGAAAGATGAGTGGGTGTCAAACTGCAAGAATGAATTGACCTCACACTTTTGATAGAATCTGTTATGTGCTCAACACATGAGATAGTAGATCTTTTTTTAGAGAAGAACTCTTACTTTTTGTCTATGTAAAAGTTACGTGAAAAATATTGATCTATAGAGATAATTGTTATCACTCTCTTTTTATCAGAGCAATGAGTTATTTTTAATTAATTTTTGATTTACTTTAATTTTAAAATAACCACCATTCAAATATTTAACTAATCTCTTAGTTAAATATAAACAATAATTAATTAACTAATGTTCGATTAAATTGTGACAACATTTATCGCATTACATTATGTGTCATAGAGAATATTTTTTGTGTCACATTAATAATTCAAGTGTGAAATAATTAATTCAGAATTCAATAATTCCAAACTAAATATGCATAATTCATTTTATGCATTAAATCTAATGTAGCATTACACAGGTGGCATTAGAGACCTATAGACCTATAACCCAAACTCCAATAAATTTGACAATTAATTAAACTATTTAATTAATCTACCAAATTTATTAATTTCAGTGTTACTCCACTAAAAACCTGAAACTGAACTTTTGAGATTATAGTAAAATTGCTCAAAGAAAGTTAGCGAGTAGTCCATTGATATAATCATTACATATAAGTCAGTCCTTCATAAATAGTTCATAATAAGAGTTAAGTTTAATTTTCGTTCACCTCTCTTATTACATCTTTATTCTTGAGTTCTAATAATTCTTTAATGAATAACTAATTTATAATCATATTATGAACGAGCGCGCTACTATTTAAATCTCGAATTATCACTCAAGAGAACTATTTTTCTAACTTCCATAAGGAAGGAATGGATTCCATATTTGTATAATATTATTCCCAACCATTTATTACATTATGTTTCTAAGATGCTAAGTTATGATCTGTATTTATACAAATCTTACCATGCAAGTCAAAAAACATAATGTCATAAACAAGAGTCTAATAAATACTCAAGATTAAGACTGTCAAATATATGATCATCATAGTGCTAAATTTGAATACTCTATTTGTAACAGATGATTATTAGAGATCCATGATTTATCTGCTCCATTCCTATATAATCTCATTATATAAAATACTTTCAATCCAATGTCTCTACATTAATAGCTCAAATAAGACTATTTCATTCTAAATGAGATTGGACCGTAATTGTAATATTTAATAAAAGATCTCAAACTTTAATTAATTATTATGGACTATTTAGATTATTATGTATAAATTTTATCCCTAAACATATAACACTTACATGCTAAATTTATAGTCACATAAATAATCATGAAATTTTTTTGATGTTTATGAAAGTATTCATAATACATATAAGCAACTAAAATAATTATAAAAGTCACTTTATTTATTTATTAATAATATATACATTGTTACAGCTTTTAGGCACCAAACCCAACATTATATTGTAACAGTTGAAACAATATTTACCAACACATTGTAAACACTTTTTTTTAGTTTGAATTTGTAAACAAGTTTGAAGTCTAGTTATTTATATGTATTTTTTCATAAAGAAGGATTAAAAAAAAGTATATCCTCTAATTCATCGGAATTATGTTAAGTGTACCAAAAAAAAAAAAAATTGTCTCGTTAATGTGTAATTTTGAACCATTATTATATTGGATAAAAAAGTAGACAAATATAGAAGGATTTGATGAAAATGAAAGAGTTTAGACTTTACAATATTAACCGGGAATCTTAGTAAAGAATTTTTATGCAATTTATGCAGCATTTGGTCCTTTCACATTTTTGTCCCCAATCCTTATTTAGAAAATCATACTCACAAGTGCTTTTTTTTCCACAACACCAATGCACTACGCCTTTGGAATTATCTTCAACACAGGTCAGGGTAAGTTGTTGGAATTTATGCGGAGGGGCATGGTCAAGTAGGATATTCTCAAGTCACATTACTTTTTTTTGGGTTAAGGTACCAGTAAAGCCAAAATAGATTACGGATTACCATTTTTTTCCCTAAAGAAGAGAAGCATATCCATGCATTTTTATACCCTCCAGGGCCACGTGACTAAATTCCTCAAATTAATAATTTATAATTAGCCCTCCTTTTCTCTTTGTTTTGCCTCTCCAAAAAATTTCTACTTTCAAATTGTACCGGGTGCTTTAAAAAGTTTCATTTACGTCCCTAGTACTTTAAATTACAGCACATTATTTCAAATGTAGAAACCCAAATAAATCACATCCATCGAAGAGTACTACTACTTTATTTGGTTCATCAAGGTAGAGGAGGGAAGAACAAGAATGTATATACTATATAGATTTTTTTTAAAGGGTAAAATAAAAAGACAGAGTAAAATAAACATATTGCACAACTAAGGGCCCTTTTTTTTTTTTTTTGCGTTGTCACGATTTTTTAGACTCAAATCTTTGTATTAAACTTTGATTGCATCAATATTCAAATCTCAATTGAGTTTTGATTGTAAAATTTGAGTTTTGGTCCCCTTAAATTCACAAGATTTGAATCAAAATGCAACAATATAGTGTTATTTTTTTTAGATTTTCTCGATCTTATTCTTAAGGAAAAAATATCATAACTTTTTTGTTTGATATCTGATTGAGATGATTCTTCTTTCATTGTGTTTATAATGAAGATAAATAAATCAAGATCCATTTTGCATATTTTTTAATAGCATAAACATAAAGATTTTGTTAGATTTATAAGAAAATCAAAAGTTGTATCTACTATCTATCAAAACACAAATTTCAATTTAACTTCCTATTCAAATTAACACTTTAACTACAAATCCAAACATCAATTCGTATAATAATTCAAATTACACAATTCAAATAGCATAACTCAAATCAAAATATTCAAATCAACACAATTCGAATCCGTCTATCAAACAAACCTTAAATTTGGTTCAAACTTTTGATTTTACTCGTACACTTAGGGAAATAAAAAATATGTGACTCCGTCACTGTTCACAAGTCTTTATGATTTGGGACATATAATCGTCGTCTCAAAGGAGAAATTCATTCATGGGCCAAACGAATGACCTGCTTACCAACATTTTTCCCAGAAAATAAGCCGACAAGAGCAGATGGAGCACTTTCCAAGCCTTCACTCATATCTTCAATGTAGACAATTTTTCCTTGCTTGTAGTAGCTAGTAACGTCTTCCACAAAGCGTGGAAATAAGGGCAAGTAATCGCTTTGTACAAGTCCCTGCATCCTGATACGCTTTATTACGATATTGAATAAGTTGCACATAGTCTGCGGACCAGAGAGGCTGGAGAGAGACATCATTCCACAAGCTGCAATCCTACCGAAAGCCCTCATGTTTCCAAGCACCGCATCAAGCATGTCCCCTCCCACATTGTCGAAGTAGATGTCGATGCCTTGTGGGAAGTACCTGTTAAAATAAGTAGTTTTAGTTGCATTTGAAATTTCTCTTCTCATGGTTTTTGATTCGTAACAGATTTCTCATAAGATGATTACGAATGCAAGACTCATTGATTGAAAGTCGCTTTGATTCTAAGAGAACTGACTCGACACGATTTGATCACTTACCTCTTTAAAGCTGCCTCCAGGTCTGGCTCATCCTTGTAGTTAAAAGCTTCATCAAAGCCAAGCTTATTCTTCAACAGATCAACCTAGCAAATAAAAATTCTTATTTTATAATTTCTGGGAATGAAATAATGCCTCTTTTCTTGATCGGTTCTTATCATATAACATGCCAGTGGAAACGTTAATTTATAATTGGTTAACGAGAGAGGACATTACTTTCTTGCTTGAACCAGCACTACCAACCACATGACAACCATGCAATTTAGCAAGTTGGCCAACAAGCTGACCGACGGCACCTGAAGCTGCAGAAACGAAGACATATTCGCCTTTCTTGGGGGAGCACACCTCATAGAAACCCACATAGGCAGTAAAACCCGGCATACCTGCATGACGAAAAAAAGAAAAGTTGTCTTAATGATTATGATACAAACTTATCTTAATGCTCTAAACAGTTCAGTTCAAGGCTCCTCAAAAAACATTCACTGTAATAAGTAGGTATTAGCTGGTTCATGTAATTGTATCAAATGCAAAATTGAGATAAAAATTTTATCAACTTAACAACTATGGAATTAGCTGTTAATGCACACAAAAAAGTAATAAGAGAAGGGATGGCTCTGCTAGAAAACTGAAAGTCTTAAGATTAAGATCAAGTGTTTTTCAAATATACTTTATTTGAACTAGAATAATATCATCGTTACCAAGAAGGCCCAAATGGAATGATAGAGGAATGCCATCGTCAGGAATAATTTTCCTCAGCTGTTCATAGTGGCAAATTAAGCTGTATTCTTCCCATCCGGTAAACCCGGAGATGAAGTCCCCGGGCTTGAAATCTGGATTAGTAGAACCCACAACTTTGGCCACGCCAAAACCTTCAAGTGGCTTTGTCAAAAAAACACAAACACAAATTATAAGACAACAACCGAGGAAAATGACAGATGTCCTTCTTCATATTATAGGGTTAGCACTTGTAAAATCAATTGCCATCACAAATAAATTGCATTATATTTTTATACATCGTTTTTTAAAGTTTGGAAATAGATCATGAAGGACTAAAAATGATCTAGTAATGGGTGATAACAAAAGGGATATGCTCAATTCATTATACAACAGTGATGGTTGCTTAATTCCATGTTTGAAAAAGGAGTGTAGACGGTTTTCATTCCTTCCGCGGAAAAGCATTAGTGTAAATAGAAAAAGAAAACATGAATACTACCTGACCAGGAACAAACGGGGGAAGATGAGAACCATGAAAGTCACGCATACGACCTCTCAAGTAAGGGTCGCACGAAATATACAGATTCTTCACTACTATGAACCCCTTTTTATTAATATCCAAGTGGAGATTAATCTTCCCAATCTTCATTTCCATGTCGTTTTCTGTTGGAACCCTCCCATCTACGAAGCCCTTTAACATCACTTGCTTGTTCTCCACTGCACCACCACGTCCTGTTTCCGCTTCTTCTAATTCCATGTTTGAAAATAACAGGTTGGTTAAAAATTTAATTCTAGATCAGAGAAAAATTGCCAAATGAAGAAGAAGAAGATATTACTGCTTCTTTGACAGCTACGTTATACAGAGCTCTTATAAGCTGATATGTGTGTTCGTTGTTTGACCAGTCAACCAAGCTTGAAGTCAACGAGGTCTCGTGCCCAACTGCCCGCCTAACATGAGAGAGAATGCTATGTGGTGTTTGAAAGGTGGTAGGAATCGTTAATTAGAACCACTTTTATTGTAGCATGTGAAAGATTTATACTATAACAATTTTTTTTATCGTTACTGTAATATGTAATTGCTTTATATTGTTTATAACTAAATTTATGATAAAAACTGTAGTTTCTACCACTATAATATTTGAGGTAAGATAACACTTTCCCAGATATTAAAAATAAGGCCTCGTCCATAAGACCTGTTTTTTAATTTAAAGCATCCAACTACACCTAGTTATAATACGTATTTGTTTATACAATCAAAATTATAAATAAAATTAAAATTAAAATTAAAATTAACAAACTAATAAATTAACCGAAAAAAATAAACCAAAAAGAAATGCACGGAAGCTTCCAGTTACAGTAGGAGCTCGACTAAGGTGACCAATGGCAGAACAGGACCTTGGCAACCCAGACAATGGAGCGACGGACCCCAGGTCAGCGGCATTGTGGAGGCGTTTCCATCCCTCGCATGATGACCCACAGTCACTGGTGCCTTATGACAGATCTGTGCGCAATCTCGACTCCGTCGTGCTTGTTGCGATGATGCTTGAGGCCACCGTGAGGTTGGGTTGGGATTTCCGGCACGAGAAGGGTGGGTACGTCGTGGATTGCGACCTCCAATGGCGGCCGACGATGAGGTGAATTACGATGGGAGCTTGATATTGAATGAGAAATCATGTGCGTCGACATGATCGAACGGCATCATCTCGAGTAGAAAACCCAGAAGGAAGAAGATGACGCACCCAAGGAACACCCTTCACAGCCTTTACGGGCCTTTTTGTTGGAAATTAACCGCGAACGCAACAATGGCTGAGGACAGCGACGACGAGTAGTACTTTGTGTTGAAATTAAATATAACGGATAGTTGAGAAACAAAAGTTTTTTTAAAAAAATTATTTATTAAGAATAGTTACGTAATTAAATTTTTTTTAAAAAAAATTTATTTATCAGAAATAACTATATAATTTTAATTAATAATAGAAAGCTTTGAGAATTTTTGTAAAACTTTTGAAGACTTATCAAGGCATCTTAACTTTCTTCTTTGACACTATGATCTTTCAAGCCAAGCCTATGCATCAATGGACAGGCGAGTGGATGTCAAACTATGAGAATAAATTAACTTCATATTTTTCTAGATCTGCTATGTACTCAACACATAAGATAGCAAACCTTTTTTTTTTTAGAGGAGGTACTCTTAGTTTTTTTTCTCTGAGTATTATGTAAAAGTTAGGTGAAGAGATCTATAGAGATAACTGTTATCTTTATCTTTTTATGTTTAAATAATTAGTTATTTTTCAATTAATTTTAATTTATTTTAAATTTAAAATAATCACTATATCATATACAAAAGGAAGGAATATACTCTACATTTCTTATCTTTTTTTTTTTGAATTTAAATCACTTACATGATTCTATAAATAAATATATATATATGTGTATATATACACATTTAAGTAAAAAAAAAACGTTAACCATATTTACTATGTATATATATAATAACAAGATTTACATACATATAAATATATATAATATAATTAAATCTTATATATATATATATATATATATTTATATTTAAAAATAAATCACATTTATTTAATAATAGATTTTTAAATTAATTAATAATTTATGTTTGTTTCATATATTCTTTAAACTCAATGAACTCAAACTTAGATTCAAGTATCAAGAATCCTTCGAATGCGAGTTTGTTTCCCGAAAATCTGAATTATTTGAGTCTTAAGAATCCAAGGGACCGCTTAGTAAATAGATTCAAATTAGTGATTTAATTTGAGTTAGTGTGATTTGAATTCGGATTTGAGTTAGTGATTTAAATTGTTATTTGAATTGACGTTTGCATATGTATTTAAGTTTTAATCTGAGTATGAAATAAAATTGGAATTTGTGTTTGGAGAGGTAGTGAAAATAGTTTTTGATTTATTAATAAATGTAATAAAATCTTAATGTTAATGATCTTAAAAAAATGTAATATGGATCTTGATTTATTCTTCTCTTCATTAGGAACACAGTGTAAAAAGAATCATCTCAATTGGATATCAAATGAAGAAGTTATGATTTTTTTTTCCATAAATATAGGAGAGAGAATTTTAGTTTTTACTGTATTAAAGATATCCGAGTATCAAAAGTTTAGAGGGATGAGAACTTTAAAAACTTGGATTCTTCATATTCAACTGATTAAGATTTTAGGGGAAATAAACGCGTATCTAAAGGAATCTTGATACGCGAATCTAAATTTGAGTCAATTAAATTCAAAAAATACATGAAACAAACATACCTTAAGTTTTTAGAGTTTTCATTCCCTTAAACTTTTAATACTTATATATCTTTATTATAGTAAAAACTAAAATTGCCTATCCTATATTTCAGAAAAAAAAATCATAACTTCTTTATTTGATATCCAATTGAGATGTTTCTTTTTTCACTTTGTTCCTAATGAAGAGAGAAATAAATCAAAATCCATATTGCATATTTTTTAAGATCATTAACATTAAGATTTTATTAGATTTATTAATAAATCAAAAACTATCTTCACTACCTCTCCAAACACAAATTCCAATTTTATTCCATACTCAAATTAAAACTTAAATGCACATCCAAACGTCAATTCGAATAACAATTCAAATCACTAACTCAAGTCTTAATTTTAATCATACTAACTCAAATTAAATCACTAATTTAAATCTATTTACCAAACAGACCCTTAATTTTGTGTCCATATTGGAAAAGACAAAATGTGGTTGCACCACACGTGTGTCACACACAAAATTAAAATTATATTTAAATAATCTTATTATTCAAATATTATCAATTAATTAATTTAAAAATATATTTAATTAATCTCATCAATTAAATATAATCAATTAATTAATTAACTAATGCTTAGTTAAATGTGACAATATTTATCGCATTACATTATGGGTTACTTAGAACATTTTTCTGTGTCATATTATTAACTCAAGTGTGAAATAATTAATTCAAAATTCAATGCACTAAATCTAATACAGTATTATAGAGGTGACATTGGAGACCTATGGACCTATAACCTAGGCTCCAATAAATTTGACAATTAATTAAACTATATAATTAATGTGTCAAATTTATTAGTTTCAGTGTTACTCTACTAAAAACCTGAAACTGAACTCTTGAGATTATAGTGAAAATTACTCAAAGAAAATTAACAAGTAGTTTATTGATATAATCATTGCATATAAGTCAGTCATCCATAAATAGTTCATAATAAGAGCTAAGTTCAATTTCTGTTTATCTCTCTTATTACATCTTTATTTTTGAGTTCCAATAATTCTTTTATAAACAGTTAATTTATAATCTTATTATGATGGAGTGCTCTACTATTCTAATATCAAATTGTCACTCAAGAAAGCTATTTTTCTAACTTTCATAAGGAAGGAATGGATTTCATATTTGTATAATATTATTTCCGGCCATTTCTTGCATTATGTTTCTAATATGCTAAGTTATGATTTGTGCTTAAACAAATCTTATTATGTAAGTCAAAAAACATAATGGCATAAATAAGAGTCTAATAAATACTCAAGATTAAGTCTGTCAAATATATGATCATTATAGTGATAGATTTGAATACTCTATTTATAAAAGTTGATTATTAAAGATTCTTAATTTATCTGGTCCAGGTCAATATAATCTCATTATATAAAATATTAACAAGTTTGAAAAAGCAAAAATAAAATATCAACAACGTCTCGTGCTCAACTACCCACCTAACTTTTTTAAATAAATAATAAGATGATCTTAAAAATTAAAAAAAAGGTCTTGTCTATAAGACTTATTTTTTAATTTAATTCAACTACACCTAGCTATAATTGTTATTTCCTTATACAATCAAAATTATAACTAAAATTAATATTAATATTAATATTAATAAACTAATAAATTAACCCAAAAAATGAACAAAAAGGAAACCCACAGTGGCTTTTGGTTACAGCAGGAGCTCAACTAAGGTGGCCCATGGCGAAGGAGGACTTTCTCGCAGAGGACCTTGGGAACCCTATAATTGAAAAACTAGAGCGCTCAACCATTTGGATATATATGTATAACTAGGGCCGGCAATTTCGGACACACACGATGACACGATACGAAAACAACACGAGATAAACAGGTTTGGATCGCACGTTTATTAATTGTGCTATAAATGGGTTGGCACGAATAACACGAAAATAAACAAGCTGGATTCATGCTAACACGCTAAACACGCCTTAACATGTTTAATTAAACGCCCGTAAACATGTTGACACAGCATGACACGACCCGCTCATTTATAACACATTTAAACTTAAAAATAAAAATATTTGAAATATTTATAGTATGTTAGTATTAATTAGATATTGTGTTTTTGTTAATTTTCTTTATTGGCTTTTTTAAAAAAAATTTCTAATTTTTTTTTATTTTTAGTTAATTGGGTCATAAACGTGTCATACATGTTGTTATCATGTCAACCCGTCATGGCACGTTTAATAATCGTGTTGCCACCTCTATGTATAACCGAATGGTATACTATTTGTATGGCTTTGAATACTAAGTATTCTAATAGTGAGATAATGAAATATAAGATAAATATAATCGGGAAGATGTCCGATTATGAATATTCTATAGGGATGTTGCACATAATAATATGTCATAGATGAAAGGATTATTGGAGTTTTGTAATTTATATATAGTTCGAGAGTGCAGTTGCTTTTAATGGAATACCTTTAGAGTTGATAATTATAAAATGAGCATGTCGTAGACATGTTATTTGATAATTATAGAAGCTTGATCTATATATGTTCTTTGCGTCCCATTTACTAGCTCATATATTTTCCTATAACGATACGGCTTGTTTTTCCTACAAATCAATAACTTGTAATAACTAGAAAAATTCATTAATAAAATCTAATATTTAATTGGGTTTAATTAATGAATTTACCCTTAAAAAATTATATTTTTTGTAAAAATTGTGATAATGTATAAATAAGCAATATTAATTGAAAATTCATTGCGAACTGGATGCAATGTTTGTTAATACAGATTTTATGAGTTTAAGTACTCAAGAATTGTAAATAATATCCATAAAATGAATTTAATATCACAATTAATTGTAAAATTGTGATATAAATGGATGGGTCGTTAAGGTATAAATAAGATAGAGAATCTACCTAAGACCCTAAACCAGTGTAAAAGAGGGCCCAATGTAGTATAAATATACTGCTAAGTGAAAACACAGATATAGAAACTGTTATATTTGGCCTCCAAAAATACACCAAAGGCAAGTAAAATATTTTATGCAGTCTAAGAATATGTTTTGCACTGATTTTACTACGACAGTATAAGAAAAATACTGTATGGTGAAAAATTACACAATGTAAATTTTTAGGGTCCGCCAAGTGGACACCAATTAGGATTTCATTGGGCCACAATGTCATGAAAGGTGGCCCAATCACCTTAACCCACCTAGTAAACCTATGGATTACTTGGTGAGTCACCTTAATGGGATAAGCATGCATTAAATGTTGAACTAAGCCAAAAAAATTCCATTTCTCTTCCTTTCCAAAACCGGCAGCCATTAAAGCTCACTCTCAAAAATTTTCTCAAACCCAACTCTTTGCAAAATTAGCCCCAGTTAAGTTCAAGAAGCAAAATTCAAGGGATTTCATCAAGTTTCAAGGTAAAAACCTAAACTTTTTCAAGGTTTCTTAGGTCTTTTTCTTGAGGTAAGGAAGGAAAGTTGATTCAAAGTATGTTTGTATGAGAAATGTTTAGGAAAGAGTTTCAAAGTAGCCTTTGGAAGGCTAGAAGCACCAACTTTTCATTTGGGTAAGTTTTAATTCCTTAAATTTTAAGTTTATGTGGTTTTTGTTTTGATTTTTGATATTTCAAAAGTATGTGGGAATTCAAGCAAATTTTTGGTTAAATTCCATGGGAATATGAATTATGGTATGTTGGTATTGTGAAAATTTAGGGTTGAAAGTGCAAAATGGTAGTTTATGCAAAATAGGCTTTTTTTGTAATTTTGGTGTTACCTTTGCAAAAATGATGGTTGTGCATGAAAATGGTTTAAACAAGGGTCGGAACTGTCTTTACAGGGGTAGATATACTGTTTAAAAATAGATTTTTATAAAAACGACCCAAGGACTAAATTGTAAGAAAAAGCTTCTTCTCGGCAAAATTGAAAAGTGCCCCAAAACACCCCTGAGCAGTGAGAATTTCAAAAAAGTTAAAACATAAAAGTTGGAGATCTCGATAAAACTGTTACGCAATAAGAACAGTTCGTCGAAAATCGCAACCGTTTGTGAGATATTAATTTTCCAAAAATTTGTTAAAATTGGAAAAAATTTTAAAAGGTCAAAAACGTCATTTTTCAAAAGGATTTTGAATATGGTACTTTGAGCAAAAATGATCCTTGTGAAAAATGAAAAATTTTGGTTTTAAAGAAATTAATTTTAGTCCTAGGGGTAAAATTGTCAAAATTTTCAGTAAGGGACAAAATTGTAAAGTTTTAATCAAGTGGGTATAGACGTAAAATAAGGAGACCCGACACCCTAGGGTATTATTCTAGGATCAAACGCAGTTATTTTTGCTAGAATAACAAAATCAAGCTCAGGAAATTTAGTAGGCCCATCGAGGGCAAAATCGTCATTTTTCTCCGAGCGACTCAATTATTCTGAAACTTTCCCAAAAGGAAAAAAAGGATTATTAGTAAGATTACCGTCTTTCGTTAGAGATGCTAGGGTAGGGTAAGACAAGAATAAGAAACTAGTGGGTTTTAGAGTTGTATATAGCTATGCAACTCGAATTATTAATTAATGATCATTTTGTGATGATACATAGAAGAGGTAGTGAAAATTTGGCTAATAGCTTTGTAATTGGCCAACAAGATCCTAGAAGTCTAGGAAAGAGGGAACTAAGGTTGAATTGCACAGCACTCAAATCAAGTAAGTACCTATTCCACCTATAGTGTAGAATTGTAGGTATAGAATGTGATATATGTATATGTATACTTGTGTGTATATCTGTGTGTATGTTACAATATGAATACCTATAAGTATATTAATGTGTACCTGTGGGTATACAATTAAGTACCTGTGTGTATATTATGTCATGGACCTGTGTGTATAATAATGTGTACCTGTGTGTATATAAAGTATGTACCTGTGTGTACTATACTGTACAAGAGTATTTATATTTCGTGGGTAACATGTGATTATCACTTCATGCATAGCATGATAACCATAATAATTAGATTGGTAAACATTTAACTAGAATTAAGAAGAGTGTTGTACCGACTCCTAACTCAAGAGGAGTTAAAGGATATAGTATGGTCTCAGTGTCACGAAGACCTATGGGCGCAATGGTACGAACACTTGAGCCGTAGTTAAAGATAAGATATGAAAAGGATAAAGAATGTTCATAAGAAAGCATAACTGGATCATGCATTTTATTGCATGTGCATGTGTGCTGTATTGGGACTTACTGGGCGTAAGCTCACTAAGTATTTCATGTTGTAGGTATTACCATAAGAAGGTCAGAATAATTTCATTGATGAGCTGGCGAAGGGATGAGTAGTGTGCAGAATGGGTATGGATACCGCCATAGTTTTGTTTCTACTGTAAAATATTTTATGTTATTTTAAAATGTATTGCATAAAAGCCGGAACATAGTTACGTAAGACAAAACCTCTATTGAGAGTATTTTGTAAATAGTATTGTAAAAGAAAGTGTGTTATGTAAATATATATATATATATTTATATTTGTGTTCCAAAGGATGTTAAATTGTGTATGAAAAAAAAATTCTTGAGTTTTTGCCTATATGTAAGTAAGAAAAAGTTTTATAACAGCCCAAAAAAATGCGGGTTGTGACAATTGGTATTAGAGCAGAAATCCTGCCATCCTACTACATATTGCCGTTTGCTCCACAGCCATAGCTCAAGTAAGATAGTTTAATTTTAAGTATAAGAATGTTAAGCTTTCACTTTATATGGAATTGTTACATTAATTAAGATAATTGTAGTAGATGGTGGCATCAACTAATGAACCTAATGCGGAAGCGGATCGAAGAGCAAGCATCGCTTTTCAAGATATGATGCCACCTTGATATTGCAGGAGTCGACAACCCATGGTTCTGACCGAGTGGCTTCACGCTATAGAAGTAATTTTTGCCACATGCCATACACTACCTCACCTTCAGGTTTTGTTAGCTTCAGGATGGTTGCAGAGAAAAGTGCTTGCATGGTGGCTTAGGATCGGTCCCGACGAACAACGTATGGGCTGGCAAGGCTTCAGAGAACAAATTTTGGTAGAATTTGCACCTTTACCAGCCACTGAGGATATGCAAGTTCAAGTGATTCCGATGTTATGAGCAGATTGGCGTCGTCGGCTGTATATGCACGTAGAACCGATATGGGGTAGGTATGTAGGGGAGCCGATAGACCATTATATCTTAAGATTTTTTCGTACTATGATGACATTGACCCCATCGAAAATACCACTGCGATGAATTTGTGACCTTATATGGAGTGACATTCCTGAAGAAGTCCAGCACTAGATGCAAAACCTAAGAGATTTCCTTAGCCTCAACGATTTTATTATGGAAGTATTGCATGCGGAGCAAAATGTGGCAACACCATTAGAGAATCCCCCAGTGGAAGTGCAAGAGGATGATGAACATAACGACGACAACGATGATGATGGTGCTGATGACGATGATGAAGAGCTCGAATTCGTTCCAGTGCCTCCTAAACCTGTAATTGCAAGTGACGACGAGTCTATCGATTTGGGTGAAGAGGAGGAGGAGGACCCTAAGGAGGATCCTGAAGATAGTGATTTCTCTGGTGTAGAGTCAGATTAGAAGAAATGGATCTATGAAGATCTGTATGTATTAAGATGTATGTAGATGTTTGATTAGTACAGTTTTGGGCCTTGTTGCTTTTGTATATGAATGTACCCCGGTAAGTGGTATCCTTCGCGGCGGTATGGTATATGTAGCCGGAAGAGATAACTGCTCCCGGAAATGATATGAACAGTTTATATAAGAAAGGAAAGTAAATAGGTATGTTAGTCACTTATGTAACGTAAAAGAAAGAAGTTAATAAAATGAAATGTATGAAATGAGATATTATGTTTTATGTTATTGTTCATATTTGCATGTATTTATATTGTTTGAAAATATTTTTTAAATAGTATTAAGTTAATAGTATGTACTAATGTAATAACGAAATTGTACGGTAGGCCTGTAAACAAACTTTACTATCGATGGCTAATGCACCTGGAGGACTTGCTAACCCGGACCTAATGGCCATGATAACGGAGTTACAACGGAAACTCTGAGCCTAGGAGTTAGAAATGCAAGAATTAAGAGAGCACTTAGCAAACCAGACTCCTATACCATAGGCACATGTGCACTCTCCACCCCTAGTACCACCGCCTCAGCAAGTAGAACCAGCTGCACTAGCTGTTCAAGCTGCTCTAGTAGTATCTGCTACTGAATTTTATGAAAGATTCCAACGGATGAAGGCCCCAGAATTTGACAGATCTATGGACCCACTAGAAGTTGATGATTGGCTTACTAGTATAAAAAGGGTTCTGAAATTTATGGGACTTAATGACTGCAAGAAGGTCTTATGGGCCTCATTTTCTCTCACTAAGGATGCCAGGAGATGGTGGGAGTCAGTCGAACAAAGAAGGAACATAGATGAAATGTCGTGGCCAGATTTTGTGGAAGAATTTGAAAGGGCTTATTTCAATGTGGAAACAATGACAACACAGTAGGAAGAATTCAACAACTTTAGACAAGACAATGTCAGTGGCTGACGCTATGAAGAGATTCAACCAATTAGTGCGTCTTTGCCCTAAACTAGTACCTACTGATCGGGAGTAGATAAGAAGACTGATGCAAATGTTCCGAATTGACATCACCCTTGTAGTCGATAGTGGAGGGCAAGCTCCTAAGGATGTGGAGGATTGTATTGAACGGGCTACCCGAGCTAAGTTTAGAATTGACCATGATAAGGAGGAGAGAGCAAGAATTTTTAAAGCTCAAAACGAGGAGAAAGCTTTAGCTAAACAGAGTCAAGCCGTACAAGCACAAGGACAAGGAAGCATTCCGAGTCAAGGGCAATCCTAGAGCCATCTAGCTGGACGCAACTGCAATACCAATAATAAGAGGAAATGGAACGTGATTAATCCAAAGAATCAAAAGGGACAACCCCAGAAGAGGATCAATGATGGAGGAAATAACAAACCTCTTTGTGGTTAATTGGGGAATAGAAGTGCGGGAGAGTGTAAAGCTGGCACCAATAAGTGTTTCATCTGTGGCAAAGAGGGACCCTATGTCAGAAACTAAATTTTCAATCCCCAGAATCAGAATACTCAGAGTCAGCAAAGACCCCAAAGAACCCAGCTTCATACAGTCCAAGCACAAATTGAAGGTCCTAGCATCAGTTAGGGACGCTTGGAAGCTGCGGAACCCAGTGGATGGATTTATGCCTACACAAAGAAAGAGGATGATGCGGGAACTTCATCAATGGTGGCAGGTCATTTTTCTATTGCCAATACTGATGCCTATGTTTTATGTGATTCTGGAGCAACGCATTCATTTGCATCGCTTAAGTTTGCTAAACGGATAGGACATGAAGGGGATAGAATAGAACAAACTTTTAGAACTACACTTCCCTTTAGGGAGGTATTAAATTCTGATTACTGGTTACATCATGTACCCATCATTATTTGCGGAAGGGAATTGTATATCGATTTAATAATAATTGATATACAAGATTATGACGTTATCTTGGGAATGGATTTCTTGAAAAAATACACTACCAAGATTAACTGCCGACATCGTAAGGTTACGTTTCGACCTTCCGGAAGTGACAAGTTTGTGTATTTGGGGAAGATTCTTAAGGCTCCAAAGGCGCTAATTTTGGCGTTGAAAGCAAGGAAGATGTTGGAAAGTAGATGCACCAATTATCTAGTGAATTTAGTAAACAAAGAACAAGAGGCTCAGTTAGGACCAGAGAATGTCCAAATAGTAAAAGAATTCGTTGACGTGTTTCTAGACGAGTTACCGAGCTTACTGTCGGAGCGGGAGATTTCATTCGAAATTGAATTGACGCCAGGTACAGCCCTAATTTTGAAGGCACCATATTGTATGGCTCCAAGGGAACTCAAAGAGCTGCAAGTGCAATTACAAGAATTGCTGGACAAAGGGTTTATTCGGCTGAGTCATTTCCCATGGGGAGCACCTGCTTTATTGGTCAAGAAGAAAGATGGAACCTTATGGATATGCATTGATTACTAGGAACTAAACAAGGTCACGATTGAAAACAAGTATCCACTTCCTAGGATTGATGACTTATTTGATCAATTGAAAGAAGTGTCGCTATTCTCAAAGATTGATTTACGCTCTGGATATCATCAACTTCGAGTTAAGGGAGAGGACGTGCCAAAGACAGCGTTCTGAACGTGTTATGGACATTATGAATTTTGTGTTATGCCATTTAGACTGACCAATGCCCTTATAGCCTTTATGGATCTTATGAACCGGATTTTCAAGAATTATCTTGATAAATTTGTTATCATTTTCATCAACGACAGTCTCATCTATTCAAGAACGCTGGAGGAACATGAGAAACACTTGAGGATTGCGCTACAGTTGTTAAGAAAACATCAGTTGTACGCCAAGTTCTCAAAATGTGAATTTTGGTTGGAAAAGTTTCATTTCCTAGGACATGTGGTGTCACGAGATAAAGTATCTATTAATCCTTCCAAAGTTGAAGTGGTAAATAAGTGGCCTACACCAAAGAGTGTTACCAAAATCAAGAGTTTCCTCGGTTTAGTGAGCTATGACCAATGTTTTGTAAAAGGATTCTTCAAACTTGCAGCACCGCTTATGGCTCTTAAACGAAAAGCAGCAAAGTATGAGCGGACTAAGAAGTATGAAGAAAGCTTCCAAGAGTTCAAAAAGCGACTCACAAGTGCACCAATACTAACCATCCTGATCCGGACTTAGGAAATTTCATGATCTACAGCGATGCATCAAAAAGGGGATTGTGAGCTATACTTATGCAAAATGAAAAAGTGATTGCATATGCATCTCGGCAATTAAAGGATCATGAAAGAAACTATCTGACGCATGACTTAGAGTTAGCAGCGGTCGTATTTGCATTGAAGATTTGGCATCACTATTTGTATGGAGCTAAATGCAAGATTTATACAGACCACCAGAGTCTGAAGTATTCACACAGAAGGAGCTTAATATGAGATAGCGAAGATGGCTCAAGCTAGTTAAGGATTGTGACTGCGAAATTTTATACCACCTTAGAAAGGCTAATCGAGTAGCGGATGCACTCAGTCGTAGAACAACGTCTTCGCTTGCACTGGTGCAACTGATACCAAGACCTCTTCAGAAAGACTTAATAGAAGCGAGAACAGAGAATCATAGGAGGACTAGCCAATCTATCCTCCCGACCAGCTATCATGGAAAATTTGAAGGAGAGACAAGAAGCAGATCCATCATTGCTCGATATAAGACTAAGGCCCTTGAGAACAAAGAAACAGAGTTTAGCATCTTAGAAGATGGCATTCTCCATTATAAAGGCAGATTATGCATCCCCAACGATGAAGAATTAAAGAGGCAAATATTGGAGGAGGCTCACAAAGCACCGTATGTTGCTCATCTAGGAGCTACAAAAATGTATCAAGATTTAAAAGCGCACTATTGGTGGCATGAAATGAAGAATGACATTGCGAGATTCATCAGCAAATGTCTCACGTGTTAAAAAGTGAAGGCTGAACATCAACGACTGACAAGCGAACTACAGAAGATTGAAATTTCAGAATGGAAATGGAACCAGATAACTATGGATCTGGTAACTGGATTACCTAAAACTATAGGAGGGCATGATGCTATATGGGTAATTGTGGACAAATTGACCAAGTTGGCCCACTTCTTACCCATTAAACTCAGCAGTTTTGTAGAACGACTAGCTAAACTGTACGTTGCCCAGATAGTTAGATACCATGAAGTTCCAAAATCCATTATTTCTGATCGGGATGGTTGGTTCACTTCCAAGTTTTAAAGGAGCATTCACCAAGCCAGGAGAACGAAGCTGACCTTTAGTATAGCCTTTCACCCTCAAATGGATGATCAATCTAGAAGGACCATTCAAACTCTAGAGGATATGCTGAGAGCCTGTGTGCTAGATTTCAAAGGACGATGGGATAAAAGCTTCCATTGATCGAATTTACTTAAAATGACAATTATCAAACCTCCATAGAAATGGCTCCATACTAATCTCTCTACGGGAGAAGATGTAGATAGCCACTACATTGGTATGAAACGACAGAAAAGATGTTATTGACTACAGTTTTCGTGCAAAGGACGATGGAGGATGCGAAACTAATTCGTCAACGAATAGAAACTACTTTTAGTCGTCAGAAAAGTTATGCAGATCGGCGGCGAAGACCCCTAGAGTTCCAAGTAGGGGATTTGGTCTTCCTGAAGGTAACGCTAATGAAAGGAGTAATAAGGTTTGGAAAGAGAGGAAAACTCAACCCAAGGTATATTGGACCGTTTGAAATTTTAGAAAGAGTAGGTAGTGTGGCTTATAAGTTGGCTTTACCCCTGAAATGGCATTGGTACATAACGTGTTCCATGTGTCCATGCTAAAGAAGTATGTACCTGATCCTTCACATGTTCTACAGCCTGAGGAAATTGAAGTATAAGATAATCTATCTTATGAAGAGAAACTAGTCCGTATTTTGGCACGAGAAGAGAAAGAATTAAGGAACAAGAAGATACCTCTCGTCAAAGTTTTGTGGCACATCTAGCAAGTGGAAGAGGCCACTTGGGAGTTAGAGGATGAAATGAGAAAAGTCTAGCCTGAATTGTTTTGATTTTCGAGGACGAAAATTCTTAAGGGGGTAGGTTATAATAACCAGGGAAATTCATTAATAAAATCTAATATTTAATTAAATTTAATTAATGAATTTACCCTCAAAAATTTGTATTTTTTGTAAAAATTGTGATAATTTATAAATAAGCACTATTAATTGAAAATTTCACTATGAACTGGATGCAATGTGGGTATTGTTAATACAAATTTTATGAATTTAAGTACTCAGGCATTTATAAATAATATCCACAAAATAAATTTTATATCACAATTAATTGTAAAATTGTGATATAAATGGATGGGTCATTAAGGTATAAATAAGATAAAGAATCTACCCAAGACCCTAAACCAATGTAAAAATAGGCCCGATGCGGTATAGGTATACTACTCAATAAAAACACAGATATAAAAACTATTATATTTAGCCTCCAAAAATATACCAAAGGCAAGTAAAATATTTATACAGTCTAAGAATATGTTTTGCACCGATTTTACCATGGCAGTATAAGAAAAATACTGTGTGGTGAAAAATTACACAGTGTAAATTTTTTAGGCCCACCAAGTGGACACCCAATAGTATTTTATTGGGTCACCATGCCATGAAAGGTGGCCCAATCACCTTACCCACCTAGTAAACCTGTGGATTACTTGGTGAGTCACCTTAATGGGATAAGCATGCATTAAATGTTGAACTAAGCTAAAAAAAATTTCATTTCTCTTCCTTTCCAAAACTGGCAGCGATTGAAGCTCACTCTCAAAAATTTTCTCAAACCCAACTCTTTGCAAAATTTGCTCCAATTAAGTTCAAGAAGCAAAATTCAAGGGATTTCATTAAGTTTTAAGGTAAAAACCTAAACTTTTTCAAGGTTTCTTAGGTTTTTTTCTTGGGGTAAGGAAGGAAAGTTGATTCAAAGTATGTTTGTATGAGAAATGTTTAGGAAAGAGTTTCAAAGGAGCCTTTGGAAGGCTAGAAGCACCAACTTTTTATTTGGGTAAGTTTTAATTAATTAAATTTTAAGTTTATGTGGTTTTTGTTTTGATTTTTGTTATTTCAAAAGTATGTGGGCATTCAAGCAAATTTTTGGTTAAATTCCATGGGAATATGAATTATGGCATGTTGGTATTGTGAAAATTTAGGGTTGAAAGTGCAAAATGGTAGTTTATGCAAAATATATTTTTTTTTGTAATTTTGGTGTTACTTTTGCAAAAATGATGGTTGGGCATGAAAATGGTTTAAACAAGGGTTGGAACTGCCTTTACAGGGGTAGATATGCTGTTTAAAAATAGATTTTTGCAAAAACGACCCAAGGACTAAATTGTACGAAAAAGTTTCTTCTCGACAGAATTGAAAAGTGTCCAAAAACACCCCTATGCAGTGAGAATTTCAAAAAAGTTAAAACATGAAAGTTGTAGATCTCGATGAAACTGTTAAATATTGTGAACAGTTCGTCAAAAATTGTGACTGTTTGTGAGATATTAATTTTCTAAAAATTTGTTAAAATTGGAAAAAATTTAAAAGGGCAAAAATGTTATTTTTCGAAAGGATTTTGAATATGGTACTTTGAGCAAAAATGATCCTTGTGAAAAATGAAAAATTTTGGTTTAAAGAAATTAATTTTAATCCTAGAGGTAAAATTGTCAAAATTTTCTGTTAAGGGGCAAAATTGTAAAGTTTTAATAAAGTAGGTATAGACATAAAATAAGGAGGCCTGACACCCTAGGGTATTATTCTAGGATCAAAACACAGCTATTTTTACTAGAATAACAAAATCGAGCTCGGGAAGTTTAGTAGGCCCATTGAGGGCAAAATCGTCATGTTTTTCCAAGTGACTCTAATTATTCTGAAACGTTCCCAGAGGGGAAAAAAGGATTATTAGTAAGATTACCGTCTTTCGTTAGAGATGCTAGGGTAGGGTAAGATAAGAATAAGAAAACCAGTGGGTTTCAGAGTTGTATATAGCTATGCAACTCGAATTATTAATTAATGATCATTTTTTGATGATACATAGTAGAAGTAGTAAAAATTTGGCTAATAGCTTTGTAATTGGCCAACAGGATCTAGAAGTCTAGGAAAGAGGGAACTAAGGTTGAATTGTGCAGCACTCGAATCAAGTAAATACCAATTCCACCTATAGTGTAGCATTGTAGGTATAGAATATGATATATGTATATGTATACTTGTGTGTATATCAAGATGTATATCTATGTGTATGCTACAATATGAATACCTATAAGTATATTAATGTGTACCTGTGGGTATACAATTAAGTACCTGTGTGTATATTATGTAATGTACCTGTGTGTATATTAATGTGTACCTGTGTGTATATAAAGTATGTACTTGTGTGTACTATGCTATACAAGAGTATTTATATTTCGTGGGTAACATGTAATTATCACTTCATACATAGCATGATAACCATAATAATTAGACTGGTAAACACATAACTAGAATTAAGAAGAGTGTTGTACCGACTCCTAACTCAAGAGGAGTTAAAGGACATAGTATGGTCTCGGTGTCACGAAAACCTATGGGCGCAATGGTACAAACACTTGGGCCCTAGTTAAAGATAATATATGAAAATGATAAAGAATGTTCATAAGAAAGCATAACTGGATCATGTATTCTATTGCATGTGCATGTACGCTGTATTGGGACTTACTAGGCGTAAGCTCATTAAGTATTTCATCCTGTAGGTATTCCCATAAGAAGGTCAGAATAATTTCCTTGATGAGCTGGCGGAGGGATAAGTAGTGTGTAGAATGGGTATGGATACTGCCATAGTTTTGTTTCCGCTGTAAGATATTTTATGTTATTTTAAAATGTATTGTATAAAAGCCGAAATATAGTTACGTAATACAAAACCTCTCTCTCGAGTATTTTGTAAACAGTATTGTAAGAGAAAGTGTGCTATGTAAATATATATATTTTTGTGTTCCAAAGGATGTTAAAATGTGTATGAAAAAAAAAATTCCTAAGTTTTTGCCTATATGTAAGGAAGAAAAAGTTTTATCATAGTTCGAAAAAAGTGGGTTGTGACATAACTTATGTTAATTATTAGATTAGCTTAAATTCGATTGATTAGATTTTAATAATTCATGTTAGTTTATTGGTTGAATTAATTTCATGAATTAATTCAAATAAACATGTTGTATTATTTGAAAAATATTTTGTTTGATAAGGGACTATCTATATATGACTATTTTAATTAGATAACTTTTGTATTAGGTTACTTAAATTAAAACTGAGGTGCTATAAAAGATAATCGAGTCAATTAAGGTGGTAATTATCCAATCGGATCAAAACGGGTGGATCGGATAGCTCAGCAAGAGGTAGAAACACTAGACAGCATGTCTGTCACAATGCTGCGGTTGACCACCCATAGTGTATGGCAGACAAACGCCCCCTACCATGTCAGCAATTAGTGCCTAACATGTTTTGTTGCAAGATTTGATATAGAATTGATTTTTTAAAGCCTAATCTGATAAGAATGAGTGCGCTACCAACCACTATATATATGAAACGTGTTTCTATAGTCATTTAGATCACTTAAGAAATTTAGAGAGAGTATTTAAGTGAGAGAAACTCTGAAACTACCATAAAGTTATTGTTCAACATCAAGAACGATTATTTTTAGTTTTCTCTTGTCGTGGAAGGAGACATTACCTGAAGGAAGATTGAACAACGTGTGCCTTGTAGGTCCCCATTATGGACGTCATAGGAACCGTTAAGTTTTATCGTTATCTCTTAATTATTGATAAGAAAAACATAAACTTTTTAAGTATTATCTAATTATTAGCCTAGGATTTTTGGTGTAATTTTTTTAATTTAATTTTGCCATGTGAACATCTGAATTAAAATTTTAATTTACTTTTAAACAATTGAATTATTTCTAAGTGTATATCACTAGCATTTCTCAAGATCGCATCTTTCAAACAAGATTAATACATGCTTACCTTAAAAGATTTTCCTCCTCGGTTAGCCTGACAAAATAGCCAACATATTTGGCTAACCGACTACGTGCGGAAATAATTAGTTTGACATAATAAACATAAAATATGAAAACAAATTACAACCGACAAATTATTACAAACCAAAGTCCATTAAAACGTCCCATAATGTGTGGAACTAAATTTTAAAGTAGCATTATTATAATTTCATTTCATGTCGTAACTCTGTGATCCAACACCACCATCTTTGCGCACACATCTGTCCATCCGTCCTCCATCCATAGTTATAACCTTATCCTTGTCTGCAACATAATTAACTTATGTAAACGTTAAGCTTGGTAAGTACATTATGTAATCTCACAAACCATTTTAAAAACTTTAACCATTGCATGAATCATTTCAACTTTGATATAGTCATAATAATGCATATAGCACACTTTATAACAACATATCTTTTCTTTTCCTTTTTCCATTTTAAAAACATTTATTTTATCCTGTAGGGCCTTGGTGTTGCACCATTAACATCATTATGGCGCGCTATCACGAGAAAAGAGGGGTAACTAATTCTAAACCAACGTAACAAGTCCACCTTGCGGGACAAATCTCATCATTGGATGTGCAACATTTTAATTATGTGACTTCTATACCTATATTTTTGTGAAAACGTCATATGCATCATGAAATAACGTTGAAAACATTCGTAAAAAGGCATTCTTCAAAACAATGGTAAAATGAGTTTTTTGAATGAGAAATGCATAAACATTAATAACATAATAAAACATGACATTTTTTAAAACTTTTCATAATTCTTAATCATGTTGCAGGTGAGAATGTATTTACTGGACTTGTAGAATTTTGCCTCAACCTCTTGTAAGTGGATGGTTTCCTTTCTACTTCCAATAATTGAAGTGCTTCAAACATCTTTAATACTATAACATGGTGATAAAAGAAATATTCTTGGTATAAGAACATACTCAAAGCATCATATTTCATCTCATTACAATAATTAACTTTATACTTGACCATTTAAAGTAACTTAAACTATTATCACATTTTAGACATGTTCAATATCTCAACCTAGTAGTCAACACTCCACGATTTTTATAAATTCGCACAAAATTCTAATTGTTTTCAAATTTTAACACACGTTCTTAACATGTATATATATCATTAGAATAAATTTCATGGCATTTGGATTAATCTAAGTACCAGTTTCATATTTTTCAAAATACAACTCGGTTTTTAGGCCAACAACCTAGACAGCTAGCCTTCCATGAATTTTTAAAAATCACACAAATTTTAAAATGACTTGAAATTTTTACCATACATTATAAACATCTATATCAATCAACTTATTTAATTTCATCACAATTGAATCAATTTAAGTTGTTATTTATGTTCTACAATTCATGACTTTATTGTAGGAATTTTGGTTCAGGCAGTGACAATAAACGAGTTTTACAAATATCTTCAAAATTCTAATGGCTTTGAAATTTTTACAGGGCATACTAGACATCTAAATCTACTACCAAAATTAATTTCATTAAGTTTAAGCTAGTATAAGTATCTTTCTTATATTTTAGAATTCATTAAATCAATCTACCACAGTAAACTATAAACGGGCAGTCAATGATCAACAATTTTTACAAAAACACAAAAAATTCCAACTGATCTAAAATTTTAGTATAACATTTGTAATATCTATATATAGTATCAGATTTATTTTCATGATGTTTGGATCACTCTAAATATTTTTCAACAACACCAACTTTTATAAAAACGTTGCAGTAAAAACACTGAAACAATGAGTAGTATTTGCTCTACGATTTATTTCTTTATGTGTAGTATATGCATGAAGCTAAAAATTTGCAACCATAAACTAGATATATAAAGGAGCATTCACAAATTTTTCTAGCATTAAACACATCTTATAACATCATCAAACAAATCATCACATTTAAAAGCAGTTTAAGGACCGTAAGAACAACATTTAATATAAATTCTCAAACAAATCAAAAATAGTTTATATGAATCCGAAATTTTTGTGGGAGATGCCTATCATATATATAAATAATGCCCAAAAGAAATTTTCTCAAAATATCACGTCTATTCTTTCTGAAAAAATCCCAAAATACGGGTTTTTTTTCCTAAAAATAGGATTTTAAAAGATATTCATAAAAATTTTGTTTAAGAAATAAAATTTAAACGTTAAATCACATAAATTCAATCCCAAAAACACCATAATATCATAGTAGAAATTTGGTATAAAAATAGATAGGAAACCGATCTTAAAACATGGCTAAAATCTTCGTTCCGGCTCCAATGACAGTTTTGGCAAAACACACCGTAAGTCGTCTGGTTAGCTTCTGGTTTTGGAGGAATGCCATGTTCTCTATTTGGAAAGGATTTGTGAGTGTTGAGGGTAGAGGTTTGAGGCTTCAAACTTCTTTGTTATGGTATGTGGGTGTGTGGTCGTTTTTGTGACTTGTGTGTGTGTTTCATTGTGTGAAGAAAATGATGGAGGAAGTGAGAGGAAATGAGAAGAAGAGAGACATGGTCGAGAGAAAGTGAGATAAGGGTGTGTGTTTGAGATGAACAATCAAAACTTCAAAGGCAATTTAATATTATGGTTGAAGTAGTGTGTGCTTCGATGGGAAAAGAGAATGAAGGAGATTATGATCTTCCATGTGGTCTAAGAGAGAGAGAGTAAAGAATAATTGAAGACCATGAAATGTGGTCTTCCATGTGCATTGAAATAGAGAGGGTGTTAGTGGGGAATGATTGAAGACCATGACATATGGTCTCCCATGTGGTCTTGTTGTCTAATAATATATATAGGATAGGAGTGTTGTACAAAAGCTAAAGTGTGATAGGAACCTATAAAAGATGACAAAGAATATTATAATGTTTCTAAAATTAGGTAGACAACTAAGTGTAGACCTAGTCATGTAATAAAAAGGTGGTAGGAAAAAAAAAATGAACCATGTGGGCAAGAAGATAATGTGGAAGTATGGCCATTTGTTTTTCTTTCTTTCTTTCCTTTTTTTTTTTGGGAATAAGGATTTCATATCCAAATAAATATAAATGCAAGTAAATCACTAAAATACAAAATTTTCAAGCAAGAAATCACAATAATCATATGTTAGGCATTTTATGTTGTTAGAATTTTTCTAGTGCATCCACTACAAAATAAATCGTTAGTTCATAATAAATTTTATAATTATAAATATCACACTAGAATTATCACACAAAATGTGCTTCTAAGTCATACTTGCATTCATATTGTAGCATGAAATAATTAAATGTTATATATCGTCAATTAAAGAAAACAATAGGTGTTACATGCCCACTCGCATTCATATCGTGGAAAAGAGAATAACAAATAAGACCAGTTGATTAAGGCTATTCCGGTTGCGGATCTTTCGTAGTAGTTCTGAAAATATTGTTTGGAAGGTACGAAAGATATATTGTTAATTGTCATATAATAGCATGTATAACTCGTTTATAGAAAAAAGTTTTATTAAAAATGTTAAAATTGCAATGTGTATTCGTTATCTAACAGGTGGTAGGTGGAGCCTATAGCATTGACGATGATGTTGGAGTTGAATCCTTCGATTTCGATGTAGTCGCAAATGGATGTGAGATTACAGTCCTGTGCCTGGAGTTTGCCCTTGCTCCAGTAGTTGTCAACGTGCTGCAATGTTGGAATCATCATTCTAACTATCGTCGTCATTCCAACTCCAGATACGTTAAGAGAAAGAGGATGGAGTCTTTTCTATTATAGAGTTGAGGGTTTTTTTTTGTTTTTTGAAAAAAATGTTAAAATTTGTGGGATCTAAAAAATTATGGCTTGAAAACTTTTTAACCTTTGGTTTTTGGAGCATAAAATAATTAGATTGTTTTAGAGAGTCGCATACAACGTAATTTTCTCAAAATAAAACGAGTGAATTTATGTGAAAAAAAGCCTTGTGACTAAAAAAAAAAAAAATTTTAAGCCATAAAAAAATAAAAATATTTTTTGATAAAAAAATCAAAATATTTTTAATATTTTCCAGCAACATGATGATGTCGGTTTGACGTTACCTAGGGCCGGTAATACGGGTTGCGACACGATGACACGACACGAATCCGACACGATTTTTTGTGGGTTAGTGTTAAAAAATTTGAGCACGGATCATTTTAGTGTCGACCCAAAACTGACCGGTCAAAAAACTGGTCGTGTTTGGGTCAACTCGTCTGACACGAAATTGACTCGTTTCTGACCCGTATTTAATTAATTAAATTTTAAAAAATTAATATTATTTCATATATAATATAAGCCCTTAAAAGATCAAACCCTACCTCTCTTATCACTCATCTTCTTGTTGAAGTGGTATGAAACTCTTCTAATTTTATGTTTTTTTTAATATTATATATATTAATGTAGGCCGGTCATAGGCGGGTTGCGAGTCATAATCAGGTTACGGGTCAAAAATGGGTCGCGGGTCATATTTTTTGACACTGTGCATAAGAAACGGGTTGACACAGGTCGTGTTCGTGTCAACTCGTATCAAAACGGGTCGTATTCGGGTTAAGAATTCTCAACCCGTTCGTGTCACGAGTCGGGTTAGCGTTGACCTATTTTTTGTAAAAATTAACTCTAACCCAATATGAACCCGACTTGTTAACCCGTTTTGCCACCCCTAAATTGTTGTTACCTTAAAACACTAGATACAAAAGGATAGACACCCAAAGATGGATGCAAGGTTTTTTTTTTTTTCGTTTGAACGATCTAAAATTAAAATTTTAATATAAATAAGGCGAGAAGGATATCGTAATCGAGGTTAGATGAATCAAAGCATGTATCCAAACAGGCCGGGAACGTTCCATAGTATCCCTCTCATTTCTCCAACTCTCCTCCTCTCGCAAGCTCGACATCGACTGAAACAAAGAAAGAGAGAGAGAAAGAAAGAAAAACCCTAATTCATTCTCATTTTCGTTTCAATTGCTAAAAACTAGTAGTAGAAGAAGAAACCCAAAATCAACCTCCGAAACGATGTCGTTTCAGGACGCTGTTGGGAACTACGACCAACCACAATTCATCGGTACGCTACTCACCCAGCGGCTTCGCAAATTTTCAATCTTTTTTTTTATAAATTTTATTTTAAGGTAGGGATGTTTAATTATTTATGCTATTCTTATTCTTTGCAATGAATAATACAGTGTTTTTTAGGTCGATTTTTCATGGTCGATTTAATTGGTTCGGAGTTTCAGTTTCTACATATGTACGTATTAAGGCTCAAATGTATCAATCAGATAATAGTAACAATACTTTTCAAAAAAAAAAAAAAAGATAATAGCAACAATAATGAGTTCACATTTTGGCAAATGTTTTCTCTTTTTTTTTGGTGTAATTTCGTGTGATTTCAGTGCTGATTGGTTTTTATAATCAATTCAAATTTCTTCAAATAAATTAACCAATTAATCCAATACGAAGGAAAAATGATTGGTTTCAAGGGTTTTTTTTAATTCTATTTTCTAGGGTTTTTTTGGTTAGCAATTCAGTGTTTGAATTCGCAAAAAGTAGCAATTTCTTAAATTTTGGACCAAGTGATTATAATTTTTTAGCACAGAATGCCTTCTGAACTTCTCGTAGTTTGGCACTTTTGTCCCCTTTTTCTTTTTCCGTTTGCATTTTTTTTATATGAATTAGTTACGCAATTCGCTGAAAATTAACTCCCGTTGATCATTGGAGTTTATTGGTTATCTTTTGGAAATTCAGGTACTGAATTACCAGCCAAAAAAAAAAAAAGAAAGAAAAGAAAAAAAGCCCAAATGACGAAAAGCTCAGGGCCCTATATGTCATATAGCATTTGTAACAATTTTTATTTTTTTCATGTTCCGAGGAGATGACGTGATTGCTTTAAGCTTTAGAAGGGTTTGATATAATTTGTTTGTTCTTTTGCATTTTGTTGTGTAGGCACGGAACACAAAGTGGATGGGAATTCTGATTCCACTGCTGAAGTGGGATGGTATATTCTCGGCGAAAATCAACAACATGTTGGTCCCTATGTGTCTTCAGAGTTGCTCGGTGAGTTTAAGTTTGGTACAAGAAACTGTTCCATCCTGGAAAAACAAATTAAAATGCGCCTCAGCTTTGTGGATTTCAAATATGAGTATAAAGAATGTCGGCAACTTGGATTTTTTTTTTTGGAATGTTAGCTTAACTATTTAGTTTCTGAACTGAAATTTACTGGTGCAATTTTTTTGAATTTCAGTTCTACTACTACCAGTAATCGATACCACGATTTCAAGAATAGTTCCAATCTGTATCATGTTCAATTGGTCTAATGAGCTATTGAACCATCTCCTTTGCTTCTTTGCTTCGCATGGACAGAGCATTTCTCGAATGGATATCTCACCGAGGCTACGCTCGTGTGGTCCGAAGGCAGGAGTGAGTGGCAGCCGTTGTCCTCAATCCCTGAGTTGATGACATGCGTATCTCAGCAACGAGCTGATTATTCTAATGCAGCAGGTGGATTTTTGGAGTTCTCTTGCGTCTCTTTTTTGCTTTTCCCTGGAATACTATCTGGTGCGCTGCAGGCGCTAGTGACTTTATGAATTTTGTTAAGAAGTTATGTAAAATTTGATGTGCAGAGCCCTCCAATGATGATGAGTTTGAGAAATGGCAGAAGGAGATTACTGAGGCAGAGGCAGAAGCAGAAGATGGATCTCGTGTCGTCTTGGTGGAGGACGATAATGACAGACCGTCTACACCACCAGAGGGTGAAGAAGAATTCACTGATGATGATGGGACTACCTATAAATGGGATAGAGGTCTTCGAGCTTGGGTACCTCAGGTTAGAGCTTTGGACAATTACATTCTTTAGAGCTGTTTGGCTTCCCTTTTCTCTTTTAATTTGAAATACGTCGGGGGCGAGCTAGAGGAGTTACAACCAACACGTAATCAATCTAAAGGAACATCTATTCCTGCATATGTAATGATACTATGCTTCGGAATATGCTTTACTATGATGGAATGGCATATTATAGTTCTGTGATTTTTTGTAGCTTGCATTGTTATCAATAAACTTCTAGTGTGGAGCGGCAAGTTCATGTTAACTCATGAAAGTTTGAGTATCTTGCAGTCCTGGCAACTTTTGATGGGAGTGAGAATGGGATCAATATCATTTGAACCATCCCCTGACTGAAATCTTGGCAAGCTTTAAGCTTATAGAAAGAGCACATCTTCAGTTGCCACTTGTCTCCATCAACCTCTTCTTATAACACACACTGAGTTTAATCATCAGATTCCGATATCTCTTTTTCAGATAAGAATTTTGGTCCTTTTTTTTCAAAACAAGCAACTGGTATTAGAGATAAATTATGTACGGCCAAAAGAGGAAGAGAAATCCTCAAGGAAACAAAAACAGAGAAACAAAATTACAAGAATGGATCCCAACTCCTAAGATAATCAGAAAATAAGAGTCGTCTGTTGATTTCTCTTGATCTTTTCTATGACTTTTCCACCAACTTCGTTTTATTTTCAATGATGTTATTTGTTATTATCCTCCATGTCCTTTCTTTCTTACTTTCTTTTGGCTAGAAATCGCTTTCCTTGACTTGTTTGTACTAATGATGCGTAATTGTCTCATTTACAAGCTATATTTTGTTGTACTGCTTGGGTAATGTTCTTTATCAGATTTCTCACTTCCTCGACATATTTCTTTTCTGGTTCTACAGATGAATGTCTCCAACTTGTTCATATTCGTGCAAGTGGTTGTTCAGTTGGCATGCTATATTTTTTGAATTTCGAATTTTGATTGCGTTTATTTATTTATTTTTTAATTAAAAAACTGATTTGTTAAGTTTATTTTTCCAGCAAACAGATAACTTATATTGTATTTTCATCTTCTGGATTTTCTGGTTCACCTAAAATATCAGCATAATCTTCTTCCTGTGGATAACCTATTGTGGTCTTTCCTTTTTGCTTGTTGAAAGTTTCTTCTTATGATGTTCAATTATTTAATATTTTTTTCAACTGGTTTTACATGTAATAGGATAATGTAGCTGGCAGAGGCGAGAAGTATGGCTTTGAAGACATGACTTTCTTGCAAGAAGAGGAGGTCTTTCCAACTGTTAATTCTTGTGATATTTATGCAACCGAAGAAGTTAAGGAAACTGTAAATCTATCTAATCCCGCAGCAGAAGAAGAAGTTAACGGTAGCGATGAGGTAGGGGAAGGAAAGCAAAATGGAAAGAGAAAACTATCTGACAAGGAAGCTACTAAGCAGGTTTGCTGTTCTTGTCCTTTAATTTATGGTTTTATAATTGATTATTTTGTTTGTTTATTCTGTTTTTGTTTTGCATGGATATTGAAATTTTTAGGCCATGTTCTTTTCTTAAGCCTGAGACTATTAGTTTTTTTAAAATTTTTTTATCATTTTTTTCCCTCCCCGCCTTGTCCTTTTTTTGTTTTATTAATTGTGCAGGAAGCCAATAAGCCTCCTGACAGCTGGTTTGAGTTAAAAGTCAATACTCATGTTTATGTGACTGGGCTGCCTGATGATGTTACAGTTGATGAAGTAAGTTTTCACTGTTGCCATTTCTTTGTCCTAGCATATCACTTGTGGCTAGGTGCTAATGGGAATTCATTTGCAGGTGGTCGAAGTATTCTCCAAGTGTGGGATAATAAAGGAGGTGAATTTGTTTGCTTTGATTAAATTATTTAGTTTGCATTTTATATCAACATAACATGCTTAGATTCCTCCTGATGTGGAACTGAGAAAGAAGAAATAGAATTGAGATATAAAAGTTAGAACCAATAAAGATTAGAGAGAGAGAGAGAGAGAGAGAGAGAGAGAGAGAGAACGCAAGATGAGTGAAATTAAAATCTCAATGTTTCAACAATCAAGTCGAAATTGAAAATAATAACTAGGTCTTTGTAGAGAAATTAAAAAAAAAAATGGTAATAATCACATGTAACTCAATCCAGTAATGAGATGAACTTACTGAACTTAATGAAACCATGAAATAGTCTTAAATTCCTAATAGATCAAATAATCTTAAATTTCTAGCTATTGATATCTTTTAGTTCAATGAGGAAATGAAATTTGGCTCTATTTCTCTTTCACACATCTAATATGTTGTAGGTTCTTAGTGTGCTTCATACATTCTCAGACAACAGAATGTGTCATTCTTTTAAACCATCATTTTTTCCCCATCTAAAGAAACACATTTTAATAATCATTAGGATCCGGAAACAAAAAAGCCTCGTGTAAAGCTGTATGTTGATAAAGATACTGGAAGAAAGAAGGGAGATGCACTTGTTACGTATCTAAAGGTACCAATTTATGCCTAGTCTCTGCTTTTGAAGTTTGAATTTTTTTAGTCTCTTATGGGGCTTCATTATGTGTATGTGTACTTTAGGAACCTTCAGTGCCGCTGGCTTTACAAATTTTGGATGGAACTCCTTTACGTCCTGGTGACAAGAGTCCAATGTCAGTCACTCAGGCTAAGTTTGAGCAGAAAGGTAAACAATTCTAATCTTTTCAGTATTTTAGGTTATAATTCATATTTGGCTGTTTTTATTATTGTATACTGAATTATACACGACGGTTAAACTTACACTAATAATGCCATATAGTAAAATGTGCAAAAATGTACATTGGGATACTCCCTCATCATTGCTTGCTTACGCTCTATGAAAGAACCTCTTTCCACCCTTATGTCTTGTGCCTGATTAGTCTAACGAGTTTCCGTTACTCATTGCAGGGGATAGGTTTATCTCTAAGAAAGTAGACAATAAGAAGAAGAAGAAACTTAAGAAGGTGGAAGACAAGATGCTTGGCTGGGGTACGTTCTTATGTTACCCTCCTAAAGGTTTTATTTATTTGTATTTCATTTGTTGATTAAATGCTGTGTGCTGCTTCATCTTTTCTTGTATTTTCTTTCTGGTTCATGTGATCTGTGGATGTCTTGTGTTGTTGATTTGATATTCATGTTCAAGAATCTTTGTTTCCAAATAATGTTGAAATGTTTACAAGACTTAGTTTCCCTTTTCTATTTACTTTCTAGATGCGGCTTCTGTATTTTATTTTCGTCGACCTCCATTGAAATGTCCTCTTTCTTAATTGGGAAAGAAAAAAGAAAAAATAAAAAAATGTGAGAGTTGTTAATCTTATGTAATTGTTTGGAAAAACTTTTAGGTTCATCTTTGCTTGGTGTTACGGTCTGAAATTTTACATTGACTCCTCACAGGTGGCCGTGATGACGCAAAGGTGTCTATTCCAGCTACTGTTGTTCTTTGTAACATGTTTACTCCTGCTGAAATGAGGGTAGGTTAAGGACTTTTCTGAAAGTCTTTTCTTAGTAATTGTTTTGCGTTTTGAATTTAAAACTGAATAATGCCCTCTAAGATTACCCTTTTCTTAACTAGTCAGTTCTTGAGATGCGGGCTTTGGAAAGCTACCTAGAATAAAAAAATATCTATTTTCTGGATTTAATATCCTGCAAGTTCTCTGCACATTTTGGACCTGCTTAAAGAAGAGTTTTAAAGACTGTATTTCTTCTTCTACTTTTTTTCATCTGATAATTCTTACCATGCGGGAGTGTTGTGTAATTGGTTTTCTCTTCGTTCTTTTTCCTTTTTTTTTTTAATGTGGGGGATTCATTGTGCCCTGTTCTGTTCTCTCTCTCCCTCTCTCTTTCTTACTAGAATTCAGCTTCCTTAAGAATACAGGAAATGATCCAACTGTTTACTGCATCTTGTATGAAATTGAGAGTTTGCTTAATTTACAGGCCGATGAAAATTTACAATCAGAACTTGGGGAAGATGTTCAAGAGGAATGTTCGAAGCTTGGTCCAGTGGATTCTGTTAAGGTAATGCAACATTTTTACTGAAGTTATGTTAGAGTGATTGGGGGGAGAGAGAGAGAGAGAGATTCTTGCACCCCAAACCAAACCGCCCGACCCCCCTGCATCTTCGTCTCTCGTTCCTTTCATCTGGCTTATATTTGAGGCATGAGCTGGTGTTTGTCTCGTGAGAACAGTCTGTATGTCTGTTTTAAAAAATTTGCAGTGATCATTTCTGTCGTATGTTTTATCTTCGATTTGACAACATCCACCATAGTTGGTCATGTTTGCAACCATCATTGCCGACTGACTTAAAAGCCGTGTTCAAAACTTTTGGTCTATAGTTTCAAGTAAGCCTTGTTCATTTTTATCTTTTCACATAGCTACTCTTTGGTGACCAGGACTGCTGAGTTTTTCTATTCTCGTGTGTTGTTACCATTAAAACCTAGAAGAAATTTAAGCTTCCGTACAATTATCTTTATTTTCTGATTAGGTTACGTTGGAACAAGTGTCTTTCGGTTTTGTATTTTCTGTTTGCTAGACCATTTATTCTTTCCTTCATTTGAGTGATGATATGATTTTCATGGTTGGCGTGTTGAACATTTAAAGTATTTGTCTAAGAAAGAGGAGTTTTGTGAAATACTCCTTGATGTCAAACTGTCAATATATTTATAAATTACTAGAGTTCTGCTTGAATTTGGTTTGCTACACAATTTTGTTCAATTTGCATCAAACCTCAAAAACCTGTCTCTGGATTTTTCTTTTTAAAAATTTGTGTTTAATTTTGTTCCAGGTCTGCGAGAATCACCCTCGAGGTGTTGTTTTAGTAAAATACAAAGACAGGAAGGATGCTCAAAAGTGCATAGAAGTGATGAATGGAAGATGGTAATTTCTTAGAAGCCTTCTGGTATCATGATTGATCTTTGTCCTTCTTTTGCTAGTTAGAGTTGGCGTTAATTCAGATCCATAATTGATCTTTGTTCCGATTTAGGTTTGGTGGCAGGCTGATACATGCGAGCGAGGATGACGGTGTTGTTAACCATGCTTTGGTCCGGGATTTGGAGGAAGATGCTGCACGGCTGGAGCAATTTGGTGCTGAACTTGAAGCTGACTAGGTTAATTTCAACTTCACAGTTTTGCCATGGATACATATGGTTCCATGCCAGTTTTTCTTGTAAAATTCCCAGATCAGAAAAATGTTTTTCACGATGAGTTGGTTGTTCTTCTGGATTAGCATTGGTCTGTAGCCTTCTGTTTTTTCTTATGGGATCTGAAATAGCCTATGGCCATTTGTAAAGAAATTGTTGAGGAATTTTGGAAAAAACTGTTTTACGTGCCAAAAACAACATCATCTAGATGTGGTACCCTTAATTTGGTATGGCTAATTGAGCTGCTCCTTGCCTTGAAAGAATTCAATGCTTAGAGATTTTTATTTCGGCTTCGAGCTTCAAACTAGTTTGTAACTGTTGTGAAAAGTGCTCGGGTTTTTGAAGTTGTTTTTCTAGAACAGCAAATTACGAGATAATCTTGTGAAAAGCAGGTTTACCAACCAATCTGGCTGGCTCAAAAGAGGGTAGAAAAGAACAAAGGTGATATATTTTTCTTGTAAGGTTTTGGTAGTGGGTTCCTAAAGTTTCAAGATAGGTCGAGACAAAGCCATTTTGCACCTCAAAATAAGCAGTGTACGGCAAAAGCTTTGCTCTTTGGTTCTTCGCTTCCAAAAATAAGCAGTGTAAGACGAATCCCTCCAATATTTTGATTTCTTCTAGGATTATTTTTTTAAATCTTATGATCTATGGATCCTATTTTACTTTGTTTCTTAACTTTTTAAAACGGGTTAAAGCACTCTCTTAACTATAGAAAATTAGTTAAAATGCTCTTTACATTTAATCTCGTTTATACCCCTAAAGGTATTGTTGACATAACAAATCGTTAAATATTAAAAAATTCTAATTAAATATATAGAATTATTTAAATGTCTTATTCTTTTTTCTCTCTCCCGCGCTCTTCTTTCACTCTCCTTTCTCTTGTTTCTCTCTTTCTTTCTCTACCACAAACAACTCAACGAAACCACTAAAAAAAAAAAAACCTAGTAGAAACAAAGAACAACCCGGTAATTGTTCTTTGTGCCGTCCTTCCCACCACCCCTGCTGCGTTCTTGCACGCCAGTGACGCCACCCCTCATCACCACCCAGGGTAATTAATCAATTTTATTAATTAATTAATTTTAATAAATATATATTTAATTAGAATTTTAATATATTTTTTAATGTTTTATGATATGCCACGTCAACAACTCCATCAAGGATGTAGACGTAATTGGATAGAGGGGGTATTTTGATGGGTTTCTAAGTTCAAGGGATGCTTTGACCGGTTTAGAGTTGGGGCGACGTGAAATATGCTACACAGGGCAGGGGGAATTTTAAAAAATAATCCTTTGTTCTATTCCCAAGGTCAAGCATATCGTTCTTTTATTCATCAATAGGGTTGTGGTCGTCCACTTTTTCAGGCTGGGAAGCAAGTGTTGGTCATAAAAAAATAGATGTTTCTCTTCATACCTCAAATCAAGAGGAAGCGTAGCTTGTTAGGCTGGCTTGTAAATATTTATTTGATTTTAGTAAATAAGAAAATGAATGATTTTGTCAAAATTGTTCATTTGAGAATTTTCCAAAAATTTAATCATAGGTTCTTTCCATCATATAACATCGAATAGTTTCAAAACCCTCAATATTGACTTGAGCCTTTCCAAATCCCAAAAGGTAAGGTTAGTAGTAAAAAGTCTGGATTCAGGCTTCACCCTGGCCAACACACTGATAAGGACCCAAATGATTTTTAAGAAAAAGAAGAGAAAATTACATATTATACCACACTTCTAAAAATAGCTTTTATTCAACACATTACCACTCATATTATTTCGTTAAGTCATGCCATACTACTACGACATTTGTTGCATTTATCAAAAGGAATTTCCAAAATATGGTGTTTATGAAAATTCCCCAAGTAAGAATCAATCCACAGCTCTTCGGAAGATGACTAAAAGTCTAAGACTCCACTCAACTCAGCAAAGCTAATGATGCAGAAGAGTTTGTTTCGGTAGACGGTTTCGAAACCTATACCAATTTCTCATAGCATGTTATACAAGCAATGCAATAAAGGCTTGTGTAGTATCACTAGAAAAGACTGAATCTACTTGTTCCTGGAAATATTATTAGATGACTTTAGCCATTTAAAACTACCTTGTACATTTCCCCGACAATACTTTGTGGTAACCGTGGCTCATGAAATCTGGCAAAAAGAAGGTTACATATCAAAAATCTATAATTGCGTCTTCGTACAGCTAAATACTTGTTTCATGGAAACAACGAGCAATCTGAAGTTAAAGCCTTATGCCCAAATCGATTCAGAACAAGAAAAAAAAAAAAAAAAAAAGTTGCAAGTACAGCTCTTGCGGAGTACAATATACCAAAAAATAAAATCCATGACATGCACAATTCCAAACCTTCGCAACTCTCTATTTCTCGTAAAAATTTACAAAGTATAAAGATTTTTTTTGGTTCAAATCTCTATATTCGCGCTCATAATCTTCAATCCACCCCATGACCCCCTTGCCCGTGGAAGAAACACTTGCCTTCTAAATCTGCAAAAAACCTACAAATTAGTGATGAAAAGGACAATATAAAAGGTCTCATTTGTCTCTCTTTGCTTTTCTATTTAATTGATGGAAAAGGGCAGACAGATTCTAAAATTTTTCTTGTAGTCCTCAAGGGGGCAGTGTATTTTAGAGAGCAAATTGCAATTCACAATTGTAATCAGAATATTAAAGTACCTGTGAATCATCACCTAGAGTTAGCCCCACGCCATTGAACAAGCGTAATTGACAACTAGTTTACCATCAAAACCAAAATTCTGCACATCAAAGCATTAACAAGTGAAATAAAAGAGAAAACACGGTAAAAGCTAAGATGCATCTACGAATATAGTACCAAATACTCAACCATCTCTACAGGACATCACCTGGCTCTCCATCGCGATTTACACGGATAGAAAGTAAAGAGACAAATGACAGAGTCTGTTTTGTGCTATGAAGCATGTAGCAGTCAGTTCAAGTGGTAACCATATGCAACTATTTAATCAAAAGAAACATATTGATACACATTAAAAACAAATCAGAGAACAAGTCAACAGACAATAAAGTCAAAACATATCAGTATACATCTCCTGGAAGAGAAAGGGCAATAATAGTGGTTGGATACTGTAGAAAATGTTACACGAGAACATTTAAAGTTTACAACATGGATTCTTCAAGTATTGATAAAGTATCTCATGTCAACAATAACAGAGTTTTGCCATGGATTCAGCCTTCTATTCATATCATTTTAAAAATTATTCCATGATTGTTTTTCGATCTGCTACATATTAATTAACAAGGAAAATATTTTGGCAGCATCAAGCCCATCAACTATCACATTAGTACAAAATCCTTGGCAAAGATGTTTGTTTACAAGTTAATAAAAAAATGAACAGCGCTACACTGATACACGTCACTAGAAGGAACAAGTTCAGAATTAGATAGCATATGGCAACAAAAGTGATACAGATAACGTCTTGTAAGCAATGGAACAAAGACCATGTTGTTGCGCAGATAATTCAACACCTAGGTCATCTACAATTCCTATAGACAAAAGAATTTGCAAGTGTTTGTTGTCATAAGCTAAGACTGAAATGTTGGTTGATACAAATTACATCCATCACAAAGTTGGTCTAAAAGTTAGAAGAACAAGTAGCCAAAAATTGAAAAGAATAAAAAAAAAAAAATTCCAAACCCTATATGAAAATATTTTTTCATTGTTTAGCACAATGTTCAGGTAAAATAAAGAAATGTGCTTGACCAATGTAGAAAATTTCCAAGAACAAAGTATTGTTATTCGTTAATTACAAATGTGATAAATGCACCACAGGCAACGTTTTCATTTTTCTTTTTTCCCTTTATTATAGCAACCAACTCTGCAGACAACATAAGTTACGCCTCGGCAAGAACATGTACAACCCTTTCAATAAAGAAGAAAAGGAAAAGACGTTTAAAGAACATACATTGTAGAGATCGATGACTGATTCATCAGGGTTGGGGGAGAATGCGCTGTTGACATACACAAACTACAAAAACATGAGAAAAAGATTAAATCTCTCACATTTATAGAGAAGCAATCGTCCAGAAGAAATAACAAAATTCCTCTACCAATGTATCTCGGTGAAGTTGACGCCTTAGAAAATCAATAACCTTTGCAAATTTGTCAGTTCCGGGTATCTGCCATGCATAAAACAACATATAATTATTCATACTACAACATAAGAACGGTAACTTTTTCAACAATAAACAGTAATTATCTACCAGTGTCAATGGTTTCTAAACTTAAGATCATACCTTCATGATAATATACAGCATTACAACACTAACAATTCAGAACCTTCTTAAATATATATATATATATAATTATGATCACACACACCTTAATTAATTCACACTTTTGAGTAGCCTAAATGCAGAATTCAACTAAATTGTATTTAAAATTTAAAATCTAGAGGAACATTTTCACTACAGAAATCCATGCCAATCATTAAAATAACATAAATAGAAATCTAAACTAAAAATGCAACTACAAAAATTTTGTAACAATCTAATAATCTATATAAATAAACAAAATCTAATCATCCGCATAAATAAACAAAATTAAACACGTAAAGAAAAATTTTATAAGTACAAAAGTCAGTGAAATGCAGAATTCAATCCACAGTCAAAACTTTAAATATAGATTAAAATTTTCACTCCAAATACCCAAAACAATCATCAGAACAATAGAGAAATACAAACACAAAAATTAAAGCCTTAAATTTAAGAGGATAAAATGCAAAAAACCTTGAACTTGGCTTGCTTGAGTATAGGTGCATCGCCTGTGGCTCTCAGATGAACAACCACTGTACCCAAATCAAGCGTCCAAACTAATAAATCAACTAACTCAAAAAAAACCCAACTTAAAAAACTCAAATTAATTAAGAAGTTCAATTTGGGGCTTACCTTTTCGAACGGCGCTCGGAGATTCGGTACCGCTCATTGCTTTTCTCGCATCAAACAATTATTTCTCCAGGTTTTTGTTGTTCTAAACCCTCAAATCATAAATCGAATAACTAGTACGATGTTTGATTGGTTATTTTCTCGAAGTTTCCCGAGAAAGTTGACCAAGGGATTTTCGTCGCTGGAGGACTTGCCATTCGTTCTCGTTGCCCTTATTACTGGTTTTGCTTCACTTGTTTCCGTCGCTCCTAAGAAATGATTGGTCGTTTTACTTATTTTTTGTCGTTTTCTTAATATTTTGCAGTTTAGCTTGATCGCTGTCGTTTCCCAGGACCCTGTCGTTCACACTAGCGTATATCACGTGCATGACACGTGAATAACACGATGTGCTTTACAGCCCGCCAACACATCACTTCGTTCAATTAAACTAGTTTAGATGCGCATATGAAGAGGGCGTGAGGTGGTTTATGCCACAAACTATAATATTTTTATATGTTACAATAAAAAAAATTATTATAATATAAAATTTTTATATATTATAATAAAAATAATTTTAATAAATAGTTTTTATCATCATGTCAAACATCTTATAAGTTGAATCAAAGTTTTAATAACGTAGACAATGAATAGAAAAATGAATAAGACTTAGAGATTTGAAAAAAAAAGTTATAGAAATAACCTTTAAAGATATATATTTGTTTTATTTTGATTATCGACATTAATTTTTTAAGTCTAACTATCCTGAGATTTATGAAACATGCAATGAGATCCCTTAATTGAAAAACTGATTATTTTCATAAAAACAAGCACATGTACAACAGGTGGGATTTTTCGACAAGTAAAACAGTAAAAGAACCAAATAGATAAAAAATTATTTTTAAAAAAGGAACAAAAGAAAGATTTGAAGAAGAAGAAGAGTAAAGCTTTAAAATGATGAAGTTAAAGAAAAAAAAGTGTGAGACTATGGTAGAAAAATAAAGCCCTTAAAAAATAAACAAATAAAAGAAAAAGATAAAAGAAGATTAATCAAAAGAAACCAAGGTAAAAAAGCACAAAAGAAAAGGTAGAGCATTAAATAGTATAGGAAAATAAAAATGAAGTACTAAAAATGCAAATAAAAAAGGAAAAAAGACCAAAAAATAAAGGGAAGAAATTGAAGAAATAATAAGCATTAAAAAATTAAATATATATAAAAAAAAACACAAAAAAGAGTAAATTGTTTTAATAGTCCCTAACATTTCATAAAAGTGAATATTTGGCCCCAACTTTTTACTTTTGATTTATTAGTTTTCAACCTTTGATTTTAGTTGTTATGGGACCAATTTACGATCAAACAATTTATTTTGGATGAAAAATATAACAAATTGATCCTCAAAGTTATAAAAAAAGGTAACAAATTGGCCCATAAAATTAACGGTTAACCGTTAAATCGGTCTTTCGGTGACTAAAATGAAAAGTTAGGAACCGATAAATTAAATATAAAATATTAAGGACCAAAATCTTATTTTCGTAAAAGGTTAAAAACTAATGTGGTAATTTACACGAAAAGAAGATTTTGTGGGGTGTTGTTAAAAAAAGAAAAAAGAAAAAGAAAAGAACAAAAAATGTGTAATAAAACAGGAAGCCAAAACAAAAAAGTTTTGGACTACTAAAAGATGAATAGTGAACTTTATGCACTCTTTTAATATAATAATACATTTGGGAAAAATAATTAAAAAAAAGCAGATACACAGCAACGGATGCATTACGGACTCATGATGAAAATTTTCAACTCGTAACGGTCAGATTCCTTAGTACATCTCGTCAACAGCAAATATGACCGTTAAACCCCTCCCTATATCTTCCCACTCTCCAAACCCAATTCACTCACTCTCAATTCCCATTACAAATTTCTCACATTTCCATTCCAATCTCAAGGAAAAGAGACAAAATTCCCAAATTTCACTTTACTTGCCCACTTTCGCAAAACCAATCCACACCATAACATGGGTCTCTCTGTAGCTGATGCTCCTCAAACCACCCCCTACTACCACACCCACAAGGCTTTCCTCTTCTGCAACTACATCCTTCTCGGGGCCGCTTCAAGCTGCATCTTCCTCACCCTCTCCCTCCGCCTCATCCCCTCCGTCTGCGGAGCCTTCCTCATCCTCCTCCACATTCTCACCATAGTGGGGGCCGTCTCGGGCTGCGCTGCTGCCTCCGCCTCCGCTGGGGCAGGGAAGTGGTACGGGGCCCACATGGTGGCGACGGTGCTTATCGCCATTTTCCAAGGGTCGGTGTCGGTGCTTATTTTCACGAGGACTTGGAGCTTCTTGGGGAAACTTGATTCCTACGTGAGGGAAGAGGATGGGGCAGTGATACTAAAGTTGGGAGGTGGGTTGAGTGTGTTGATATTTTGCCTAGAGTGGGTGGTTTTAACACTTGCCTTCTTCTTGAAGTATTACGCCTATGTCGAAGGAGGAGACCGAAAGGCGATGGTGGTGGCGAGAAGGAGTGCCAAGGTTCAGCAGGAGGAGGATTTGAAGGACTGGCCATGGCCTTTCCAAGTCTAATTTCTTTTTTTTTGTCTCATTGACATGACCATCCATGATGATATGGTGGCATATTAGAGCTGTCTCTGTATACTTGTGTCTTGTATTGTTTCATTCATTTAATGTTTTTCTCAATTGGGTTATTCTTTAGTTTATATACGAGTTCAATATGTTTTGTACATGTTGATGATATGAAATCTATTCCATTATTAAAACATCACAAATCGGTGCTTCGTGTCGTTTTTTATTTTTTATTTTTTACTTCTTTTGGTTTCATTTTTTATTCTTGTTTTCTCTCAATTTTGGATAGTGTAAATTCAATTCCGGTCACAGGTGTCAAGAGTGTCTCTGCTTTCTCATTAATTAAAAAAAAAAAAGAAAAGAGATTGGCCGTTTTGGGAAGAAGTATTCCGACAAGGAATTCGATGAGAGAGGGGTTTCAAGAAGAGATCTAGAGCTTTGGGGGTTTCAAGCCATTCCATTCGTTGCTCGACTTGATCTGTTGGGCTTCACTAATCTCATGAAGATATGACTTCTTTGTCCTATACCATCAAAAGTTTCAATTCTGGAAAATGGTGATGATTTTGCTGTTACTGTTCTCTTGTTTTTTTTAGTGAGTTCATGGGTCTAGATTGGATCTTTCTCATCTTTTTTCATGAATCCTTTCTTGTCTCAATTTTGAGTTTTTGTGCCCCCCTTTTTTTAAAATCAAGACAGCAAATCAGCAAGTGATCTTTCTATATAGATTTGTAATAAAAGATGAGTGCCATCACATTATACATTTTCGTCGAAAATTTCATTCTTTATTGCAAGAACAAACTGTAAAACACTTGCACATTTCTAAGACAACAAAAAGAAACAAATGTTGCTACTAGTTTCTGAATCAAAAAGCCCAAGGAATAGACACACCACACAAACTATGTAGTTTTTTTTTTCAACACAACACAGAAACAAAAAGCATCTACGAAAGCCCTTGATCACATCGCACTCCCAACCCCCCCATCTTATCACGGAAGGGACATAAACAAAACAAAGAAACAGAGAAAAAGAAAATGCCATTTTATAAGAAAATATTCCATACTTGGTTGTTTGCTTTGTGATATGAGATAGGTGAATAGGGTGATTGATTGGTTGCCAGAAGCAGCAACACTTCTTCAAACCTTTACTTGTCTACCAAATATCCAGCTGAATGGAACCATTGATGAGTCTTGCTTGGCCCTTCCCTGAGCCCTCTCCTCCAACTTTCTAATCCTTGGCGGCAATCCACACACGAAATCTTGTGCTCTCTGCCCCTCGCCGGAAAGGCCAGTCAAGTTCTCTATTTTCCATCTCCCGACCAGAAACTCCAAGATATCGGCATAATCCTTGGCGGTATAAACTCCAAGCCGCTGGGCAACGGCGGAGAAATGCTCAAAGAGGTTGTCGTCCTTGCCATCATACATCAAGTGGGCCGGCATGGATATCTTCTTCTTCATCATGTCAGCTAAAGCCATGACAGTGCCATCCGGGTCGATCTCAAAGAGCTTCTCTACGATTTTTGTGTAGGCAGTTTCGTGACGCTTTTCATCTGCAGCAATCGTGCCGCATATCTGCGCCAGCTTCAGGTCTCCATGCTCTTTGGCTTGCCGGGCTGTATTCCCATGGGAGATGAATGTTGCCCTCTCTTGGAAAGAAGTGTAGATGAAACCGAGATATGGGTTGTTTTCCGTTTTGGGGTCCTAGCAAAAACAAAATGAGGAAGAAACATAAAAGAAAACAAGTTAACACAGTTTAGAAAGAAAGGATTGTCGTAAAACATGGAAAGTGACAACTCAAGTAATTTTAAAACATAGCCACTCTGCTAAGTCAATTGCTTAGTTGATAAACAAATAATTTGAGCATCCCAAAGCAGAGTAATTTTCCCACAGTTTGTCGCATACTTGATCGAATTTTATTGAAATGAACCACTTATTGACAACAAGACATTGATGCAAATGCAGAGCAGATAGAGACGGTTGTTGTCAAGCAAACCTGTCAATACCTAGTCTTAAATCCAGACAATTAAAGTCCCAAAAGAGACAAAGGTTTGAACACGAAGTAACAATCTACAAGAAGGAATAGCATCGGCTCTTACACGTCACATATATTCTCTATAGCAAGTGCAATAACGTCTCTGAAATAAATTCTAAAGGAAGCCTAACAAGATCAAGGGGTTCAAGTTGATAGTGGTTTAAAAAAATAGATCATTTCTAGCCATTTCTTCCATCTTTCCATACAGCTCTAAAAAGCCATACAGGATTCCAGCCTACTTCCAAATTCAAACATTCCCAAACAGAAGTCGGCGAAAGTAAGTAAAAGTGAGCAAGAAAGGAGCGAAAAAAAGATCAAGGAAGCTCATACCATTCCCGAACCAATAAGATATTGAATGGTCTTCTCGATCTGCTTCATGTCTACTCGTCCAGAGAGATAAAGATACTTGTTGAGAAGGTCTCCGTGTCTGTTCTCCTCGGCAGTCCATGCCCTATTCCATATTGCCCACGAAGTAAGGCTTGCACCTGTCTCATCTCGAACCCCATCTAGGGTATTGAGCATCGTCTGATAAGTGGGAAGGGCCTCTTCAGTTATCATATCTCCAACCAACACAACGAAATAGTCATCAGGAATTTCCTTTGCCCTTTCTCTTAACTCCTTGACTTGATCATAAAACCCTTCTGACTCTGGATCTGGAAGGAAATCTTGTGGCAGCCAACATTTCTCCACAGGCTTCAAGTGCACCAAAATGTTCTTCTCTGCCCAATCTTCTAATGACTTTAACATTTCAACTTTTTGCGATGGCAAAGAATGAGTCACTTGAACATGCACCTCCCTTGGGGGCAAATAAGGCTTCTTTAAATTTTCTGTCTCCCTATCAGAAAAAAAGGTCAAACATACTATTATAGCAATGACACGCATAAACTTGAACGAGGAACAGCTGCATCAAAGGCTGGCAAAAAACTAGGAATTATCAGCAAAGGTTAAATAAGTTAATAATTTGAGTTGTGGATCCCATCCCTGAGATAATTTTTTTTCTGTTACCCCCATTTTATGTACTTAAATCTTTACCATTATTATACACAAAGTTCAGTGATAAATTTTAAAGGGACACATGGAATATGAAGTCAAACAAAACTTCAAATATCGTTTTCAATTTTATTTTACCTACATGTAACAAGGCACACTGGGGGATAAGCCAACCCTTTTCTTAAACTACTCAAACCAATTCATGATTCATTTTTCTGGGAGAAAAATATACTCTGCTGTGCAAATGAATTAATCACTGGCAACATATGAAGCTTTTAAGGATACAGCATCTAATGAGAGCTAACAACTTGACCTATAGTACCAACAGAACGATGCAAGTCACTGATGCATTACTTTATTATTTGAGAGACTAAGTTCAATGGTTAACTTTTTAAATGGAAAAAAAACTGTTGGAAATTCTTGCACAGGATAGTCATTTAGCAATTGAATTAATAAGTATGGTAGCCATCCAAAAATAAAAATTAAGGAAAATAAAGAGAAAAGGAGAAAGGCCATATAATTAATCAAGATTACAAAAATTGTTTCACAGAAGGACATGACATTAGTCTAGTAAATGATTGGTTTTGGATTATAAAAAGAATATAAAAGAGAGAGATAGATTTTGTTTACAAGTTTTCTCGTATCTAAGTATGCCCACCAAAGAAGAAACAAGACCAAACTTGACCAACTACTACCACCAGACAACAAAATAAATAAATAATAAATAAATAAAGATAAAATTGAGTCAAAGATGCAGCTACCAAATCTGTTATGAAGAAAACTATAGTCCAATATGTAGGTATAAAAGTATGTAATGTTACCACAAGTGCACAACCAAAATTGAAAATAAACAAGAGAAAATTTCATGTTCATGGAAAGAAAAGAAAAGAAAAGAAAATATGGTTTAACTAATTGAAAAGGAGAGGGGTATCATAGTACAGTAGTCACATTCACATAAGTAGAAAAACAATCGGCAAAGTTAACAAAAAATAAAATAAAATAAAACCAAAAATCAAAAACTGGAACATAAAGAACATAGCTTAAACATGTGAAACAAGAGCATGAAAAAAATCTAAGCAAAAAGACAGCCGTCAGAGAATATAAAGATAATAATTGTGTTTTATGCCCCACGACAGGGGAAAACCTTTATTATATTGGCTTGTCCTCTACAATTTTAGAGGGAAATTAACAGACATAACCAACAATCATCTAATGCAAAATAAATAAATAAGTAAAAAATTTAAAAAATAAAAAATAAACAAATCAATAATTAAAAAAAAAAAACAACAATAATGATAATTTCAAGAACTAGTAAGGAGATTGCAATTGTTTTAATTGATCAATTACAAATAATAAACAAATCAACAACCAACAGGAAGGACAGTTCCAAGGAAACCCCACACACAAAAAAAAATAAAATAAAAAAAAAATAAAAAAAAATAAGAGACCCTAATCATCAACTAAGGAGAAATGCATACAAACATAAAGCTCCACATGCATATCTCAAATCACAGTCCGAAAATCGAAGACTATCAATATTCAACAACTAAAAAAACAAGAGAAAGAATCTAAAAATAAGCACAATAAACAAGTGATTTCAGAGTAATTTAAAAAAAAATAAATCAATGAATATTGAAAATTTTCCAACCGACATTATATTGAAAAAAAAAAAACTCCGCACGCACAGAGAAAACCAAACAGAAAACTCAAACTCAAATATAAAGGGGAAAAGAAACACAGATCAAAGTAAAATCAGATCAAATGCCAAAAATTAGACCAAAGAAATCCATGCGTGGCATCTTCATCAGAAAGTAACATGCATCACATTACATGTACATCAACCGACAGGCAGAGCTAAATAGAAAATATAATAAAATAACTCAAAATAAAAAAAATAAAACAATTGTATTAAAGATTTCTCCAAATGCATTACCAGTGAAATCAGATAAAATCAAATGAGAAAAACCCACTTCAAAAAACATATATCTACATATATATAAATGACGAACATCCCCACAGAATAGAATTCCAAATTTAGCTGAATTAGCATAAAACACCAATGACCCGGATCAATAAAACAGCTAAAGATTATTAATATGAAAAAAAAATCTAGAAAACCCCTTATTAGTCTTAAGGAGGAAAAAACCAAAAAGAAAAAATTGAGAGACTGACTTGATAACAGAGTGAAGAGTTGACGCCATGGAGATCCTGGGAAATCTGCGATTGATAGAAACCATGGGTTTATTAGAATATGATGGGAAGGTTGCGACTGAGCCGAGTCTGAGGAGAGCCATTTTTGGAGTTTTTTTCCTTTTTTTTTTTTGGTTGTCTTCAAATCGATGATTTTGAGGAATGACTGTGAACACCCAACAAAGAAAATGGAGTTCGGCAGAGACAAACACTCGCACGTCACGACAGAGGAGAGAGAAAAAAGGAGGGAACGAGGGAGGCGAGCGAGGGAGGGAGCGGACGGAAGACACCATTAAAAAGGATTTCTTTTCAATATGCCACTTGTTTTCCAGTTATTTACATTGCTGCCACAACGCGTCTCTTTTCTAAGAATTTTGCACAATAATAGGGTACTTGGGTATTGGACGGCATATTTTGATAAGTACGGCTAAAATAAAGATCACAGAGCAACAAAAACTGCATTTTCTAATTTAGAGAAAGCTGCTTTCCAATATGCCACTGGTTTTCCAAGTTTTTACATTGTTGCCACAATTTTTTTGGAATAAAAATTTCTTTTTCTTTTTTGAGGAAATCAATAACAACAAACTTAAGTATCCTAAAATTGTGATTACATAACAGCAAACTCTATTTGTTGCAGAAGGACGTCGATAATCTTTGAACATCATCTATTGTCGATGCTACTCTAAGTATTTTGTTTTTCATTTCTTTAATAAAACAGGGTCTAATTGTCATAAAAGGCCCAATTTTACAAAAAGGCCTTTGCTTTTGCATGCTATGTACATCGTTGCTATGTTATGCACAAAATTAATTTTAATCAAAACTTTAATTATTACATTATAAATATGATACGATGATTAAAAAAATAATTTATAATATAAAACTCTCACATATTATAGTTTTTAATATAAAAAATTTAATTCTAAATACATTTTTAAACATCCTGTTCGACGGTTAATTTTAAATAGTGTGCTAAAATCATGATGGGCAGAGGGACAAGCTCTTATTTTTTTCCCATTCTTCTCCCCAATGACTTGAAAGCAAGACTAATTGACCGCTTGTCATCTTTGCCCTCTTCTTTCCTCGTTTTTATCTTTTCTATTCTCCCTCAACCAAGGATTTTATATTTTAATTTTATTTTCTTTTTAGTGTTGAAGTAAATATCTATTCGGATTTTTTAGGATATTTAAAAAAAGAATTCAAACCAATAAGTTTGAACCACAATGTTGTAGCGTGTGAAAATTTTATACTGTAGTCTATTTTTATTTTTTATTGTAGTATGTGAGAGTTTTATATCATTTATAGTTCAACCTTATTTATTTGAACTCTTCTCCCAAACACAAACTTTGATTTTTTTTCTCTCTATCCAAGTCTAGATTTCTTTTTTTAAGACATATATATTGAGGTTTTTGGAATTTGCTAAGAGAAAATGTAGCAAATAGCATAATTTATTAGCTAATGAGTAAAAGATGTTATACGTTTTGAAGAAGTAAAATAAGTAACATATTTAAATAAATCAGTATTTTTAAGCAAACCAAAAACTCAAAATTATCCTCAAATCTTATTTTGATTTTCCTCTCTCTTCCTTCTCTCTTAGCCCCCTGGTTTCTCTCTCTATCTGATCATTACTTTCTTTCCAACGGAGTTTTGACGATGCACAAATCCAGCATCACCTATTGTTGGTAGCAACCTTCAACTTCAAAAGAAGCTTTGACGAACACATGCCTCCATGGGGAGCTTTGACAAAGAATTTTCGTCGATGATAGAGGTGATTTTCAATCTCCCAAGGGTTTTGATGCACGCTGGTGTCTAAGGTGATAAACGATGGCCATGACGAGTGATGCACGACGGACAGGAAAAGAGCGACAATGGTAGGGTGGTTGTGTTGTACAGATTAGACAATGAATAGAAACAACAACACGCATGGGTCCTTGGCTTGGAAAGATTGTCTTCATCTGGAGGGGTTAATTCGAAAAAAAGGCCAAAAAAAAAAAAATAAATTAAGGAAATGGCCTCTTTTTTTTTAAATTAAAAAAGGGGCTTTTTTAAGCACTAAAACTGTCCCAATTTTTTTACAGAAAAGAGAAAAAAGACTGTATCAAAGAGAGAAATCTAAATATGATGACAAAAAAAAAACTAAAACTATTTTAGTGTCCAAAAAAATAATTTTTTGATGTCTAAAAAAAAAAAAATGGTCATTCCCCAAAATTTTTTCCCCCCAAAATCCTTTTTTAAAAGTACCTCCGGAGGGAGGCATATAGATAAAAGGTGTCGTAGCAATGGTTGGGTATCAGTGACGCGTTAGTGGCTGTGGACGGATCGTGGCCTAAGCTTGGCAACACCTTCTTTTTTTTTTTTCTAATTCTTACTCTGTTGTTTTTCCTTTGGCTGGTTATTTTTTCACCGACAGTAGAAGACATTTTCCATGTAGGTGAAGTCTAAAGAGGTTGTTGGTAAATTTTTTGGATTTATTTCCACTAAATACAATATCTTCATGCCATCGGTGACATTGTCAGTGTCAATAATTTCCAACAACGTTGCCATTAAAAATTTTTATTTATATGGTGGTGGTGATGGAAATTAATCAATAATAAATCTAGCGATAATCCTCACAATCACTCACGGTAAATATGGTAAAATTTGAGAAGTAATGAAAATTTGATACATGGTTCGCTCAAAATGAGCTACGTTCACTGTGGTGTTTCTCTTTTCTTTGATATTTGAATATTACATACAAGATCCCTGAAGGGAAGAAGAAGTAGTGAAAGGAAAATATGTTCTGGAGAATGCCAAGATTCAAAAAGTCCATATCTTATCATGTCTCCCTGTCTTCCTTAGATAGCTTCTTGAGGCATTATAGAGGGGCGACCAAAATGAGGATAATGGAAACAGGAATCCTTGTGCTTTGTACAACTCCATAATATGCATGCATGGTATCTCTACATGCCCAAAAGTGCCTTGAAACTTATGTAAGTGGTCTTGTTTGTAGGCATATTGTCTCGACTGTCGACCTTGCACATGTTCTTCTATCAGTGTTAAAGTGATAGCGCACTAAAAGGCGATAACCACAAGGCCTCTTTAATCTAGATCTTTACGTATGGATGAGCTTTGAAGGTTATCTCGACTTCGATCCTAGTTGGTCTGTGCTGGGCCTTTTCTTTGCTGCGTGGGCTTGGGTAGTCAAGATATCCTACAATAATTCCCCAATTCCCTCCCCCCCCCAAAGTGTGGAGTGACTTGGCTAATTGCTCCGTGCTTTGACGGTTGAGGTTATCGTATGTCTCATGCTATTGGGGCTGAGGATGAGTCCCTTTAGATGGGTTCCTCAAGAAGCCTTTGACCAAAGTTATAATTGCATCTCTTTGCTCTAACTTCTCCAGAAGCCCAACAATTATGTTTGTCATGACATCTGTCTCATCCCTAGAGAGGGCGTCACATCTTTTTGAGGGAGATTTTGATCAGAGCAACTGGATTGCCGTGTGATTTGCCACCTAAGCCCTGGGCCATTAGATCACGACCTTTGGTTGTCTTTATCTCATGCCATTAGATCAAGGGTTTTTAAGTTTTAACGGTTAAGATTTTGCCCTTGCGAGAATATGCGAGGCTTCGAGACCCGTCTTACCTCATTTTGTCAATTTCCAAAAGAAAAGCATTTCTCTCTCTAAAATCCTCTCAAATCCTCTTGAGTTTCATTCTTCCTTCTTCGGACTTTCTTCGAGTTCAGACTTCCCTCAACTCTCTAGAAATCCTCTTCTAGCATTCTGCTGTTGATTCAAAGATCTTGATGGCCCTAAGAAATCATTCTCGTTCATCAAATCAGTAAGTCCTTCGGCTATCTCAATTTTTTTTAAGTTTTTTTTTTTAACTTTGGTTTATGGATTCCTTTCGTGCTTTTCCAAATGATGCTTAAATCCCAGTTGCCATGCTTTAAATTTCTTATTTTTGACTTTATATACTTAGTTTCTGCAAAACATAGGTTAGTTTTAAGGCAAAACTTTAGGAAAATGAACACACCTTTGCCTATTTTTGGAATCTGGGTTTGTTGTCATTTCCAAAATTCTCAGGTGATTCTGGGTTTTCCAACGATGAGTTGTCTACTGTACTCATGCTGACCTTAAGTCGATTGTTGAATTCATGAAAACCTTAGGTCGACTACCGAATTCATAGCTTGCTCAAATGACTTACTCGTAATATGTCGGCTGCTTGGTCTAAGATGGTGGACCAAGCAGGTATTCTTTAGGAGTTAGGTCGACCTCTCGATATAGGATGCTTGTTTAATATTGCTCTCTGTACTTTACGAGATCATGTCTTCTAGTCATTAAGAGGTCAGATCTACTTCCCAAGTGTGCCCCGATCCTTTCAAAACCACTAAGATATCACAGCCCTATGATGACCTCATTCTTAAGGACGACCCCATCTTTAGGGAAATCGATGAGGTCAACATTATCCCCTCGACGGATAGTGTGGACGAGATGGTCGACAGTGTCCCCATTCCAAAACACGCAGTAGCTCTAAATCCCAAATTTCCTCGCTTAAAGCTGACAAGAATGATGAGTATGAGCTCAGCTTCTTATGATTCTGCCGCAGCATGCAATGAGTCTTTAGCTGCATGCGTGGGTGAGGTTATCTCCAGAAAGGCAAGGGAGACCAAGTCGCATTTTTGAAATTTCAACGTGCATCTATCCTTCAAGAAGGGTGAAATCGACAGGGGGTATTACAAGTTTGTTATAGCTAATGAGTTCTAACGTGTCGACGCCCTCGCCAAGATAGCTCGCCGTCTACACATGGTGCATCACAGCGAGTTAAAATTTTCCTCTATACTCGTTCATGAAGAGGTTATGCTGCAAGTTTGGGATCTCGCCATCATAGCTCTCCTTTAATTTTTGATATATCTTCTCAATGATGTGGATATTGTGGTATCTCCATTGTGGCTCTTTCCTACTGCTGGACGAGTTTTTATACTGCTACAGCATCAGCCAATCGCCGACTAAGGGGGACTATTATGTTGGGACATATTGTAGGGCAAAGGATAAAGTTCCTCCCATCTTCCTAAACTTCCCTACTTCCAGCCACAACTGGAAGAAAATGTTCTTCATGCTGAAGGGGGATTTCAACATGCACCCCCTCAACGAGCAGCCAGGATATAGTTCGAGGAGATATCAAGTTGACTCTGTATAGAGGATAGCAAGCAAGTGTAGGGATTGCCTTTGACGCCAAGGTTAACCTTTCCTTTTAACATGACTAAGATGAATTTAGCTTGTTTTCCTGGTCTTTAATTTCCTCTCCCTTTCATGTAGACTCCGTCAATCGTCCCATCCTCAGGTGGTAAAGGCGGGACAGGATAATGCAAATCTTGGCTAGCCTAGAAGCGAAGAGATAAACAACAAACCTCATAATGAAGGATAATAAAAGGAGGTCAGGTCTAATATTATCTCTCCCTGACCCTCCTACCAACATTCCAACCCCAGCCCTTAGAAGGGCCTCCGAGGGTAAGTTTCATATTTGTTGTGTATAGTCTTTGTATAGCTCTGCGTTCTAACTTGTCTTCCTTTTCTTATTGTAGGCATGTTTCTGAAGATCAGGCTTCCTGCCGAGAGCTCCCTGACCCCAGAAAAGGCAATGTCCCCCAACCTAGGCAAGTGGCTCCCTTGACATGGGTTGTCGTCTTGACACCCTCCAATCCAAAAGGCAATGGGTCGATAGCCTGACAAAGGAGAATACTGAGGCAAGGAGAGAGCCAAGACGCTTGAGAAGTCACCGCCGCAAGAGAAGAAGAAGGCAGTCAAGGAATTTAGGGCCTTAAAGGAATATGGGAGGCTTAGGAACAAAATTTGCCAATCAACAGGCATGCAGGTTGTCGACTTGATCCGCGCGTCCCATCTTGACTAGGATTTGCCGTTCCTATTTGTTATGAGGCATCACCCTCTAAGGGTACCTTGACGGCCACTGAGGGAGCCCAAGCTGTAGATGAGGAAAGCCCCGCTCGCAAGAGGAGTTTAGGGAAAATAGTGGATTCTTCTCTTTTTTTTTTTTTCTTTTGTCAGATCCCTTGTACTTGACACTTTAAGAAATATAATATACTTTTGATCTATTTGTCATCTTTTATATGTTGATCATGTTGAGTAGAAATAGTCCTTTACTTGGCAAAGTATTTGCCTTGGAGGGTTTTTCCCTGTATATAAGTCTTCGTAGAGAGTAAACTCGACGACTAGTTCGTGGTATTGGCCTTTGCCTCAAACAAGGGCTTTCATAAACACATGAATTAATCTTGCAAATGTAGAGATAATCGAACCTGCAAATAAAAATCCAAACAAATAAATGTTCAATGGTTCAACCTGGGGGCAGACCTTTTAGGCTTTGCCTCTTTTGCCCTCTAGGCTTGCTTGGCAGATCTAGCGGGACATAAAGCTATCGGCCTTTTATTCTTGGCCCTCCTTTGACAGAGCTTATTTTAGGCCTCTTTTGTGACGACTTGTCTTTTCAGACAATCACTTAACTGTCATAAACATCATTCTTAAACATTAATCTTACTTACTTGTAAGAAAATACTGGAATTTTTTTTCCTTTAACATTCTTTAAAACGTACTTAAAAACTGTTGCAACCTCTGTTGCCATTCAAGTTGAGACCTTGCTCAACATTTGACTAAAACCCTTCCCAAATCGTTTCTTAAAACTTAATAAGAAAGATTTATTAAATCATAGCTTAAAACTTCACTTTATAATTTTATAAAACATTTCTTACAATATATCTTAAAACTTTTGAAAACATTTCTTAAAACTCTAATTTTCTTAAAACTTTGAAAACACTATATTAAATAGTGAAAAATATTTCTTTTGAACAACGAAAACTTACTATGATGGTATCCATACCCAAATCCTCGCATTTGTCCTCCGCAGCACTCAGCTCTTCTAACGGGTCCTACTGGTCACCCATAAAACTACCTACAGCATGAAGAAACTTTTAATGAGCTTTCACTCAGTAAGTTCAAACATAAACTCACAAATCATTCAAACATACTTTAAAAACTTTTCTCGTAAAAGCCTTTTTCTTAAAATGCTTTTCGTAAACATTTTTCATAAAAATTTTCATAAAACATTTCTAAAACGTTTTTCATAAACACATTTCATAAAGTATTTAACATTAAAAATCCTCATATTGCTCTTCATAAACATCCTTTATGTTTTCATAAACACTCAATATAAAACATTCTTTAGAATATTTTCCATAGCATATAAATGTTTCATAACAAGGAAAACAAGTAAAATCAAAATGCATGCTTCCATTTATGCTCAATTATGAACTTTCGATTATGAATGTCTTATGAACATTCTTTTCTTTTTTAACTTTCTATCTTCGTTCCTTAACTTTTCTTATCTTACTTTAACTTTCTATCCTTGTTCCTTATCTTTCCATATCTTACTTTAACTTTCCTTATTTTACTTTAGTGTTCGTACCAACATCATTAATTATAATATCATAAACATGATGCCTCCCTTGCGGAAGACTTAAGACCATCGAACATTGAGGTCATGTACCTCACATCTAGGAGGTCAAACCTTTATTTTCATTACCTCATAACAAGGAGGCTGGTATGACACTTTCTTTTATCGTCTTTACTTTACCTTCTTTTTAACGTTAATAAGCATAACAAATGCTAACACATCATATGCAAACACTTTTGCAAATTATATCTTATACTCTAAAACCTATTGCATAACAAATGCAACTTATTGCATAACAAATGCAACATAAAACTTATAACTTAAACTATAAAACGTTATGCATTATCAAAATGCAAAACATACTTTAAATACTTTGAAAATCATAACTTGAACTTTTAAAAACATTATGCATATCAATATGCAAATAGACTTTAAACATACAGTTGCAAATTTATTGCAAATCTTGCTTTGAATCTTTAAAACTTTTTGCATAATAAATGCAAACATACTTTAAAAGAAACTTGTATAATAATTGCAAACTCATTTATAAACGTACACGTAAATATTTAAAAATCATTTACTTCATGCTGTAGGTGAGGTCTAAAACTTACTCGAAATATGCTCTAGCATTCTCTATTCCGTTCCTTTTCCTTTCATTAGTCGGCCTCTTATGTCTTGATCAAATGACAGCCGATTCATTAATTAACTTTCTTTTTATCAATCTACTCAATTGATAATAAAACGTAAATATTAAACATTCATTTCCTCTTAACTTAACTTAGTACCCTATCGGTTTACTTTCTTTCCTTAACTTTATAAGCCATAGGTTTACCTTTCCTTCACTTAGCTTTGTAACCTACCAAGGTTACTTTTCCTTTTAACCTTGTAACCCACCAGGTTACCTTTCTTTCTTTACTTGACTTTGTAACCTACCGGGTTACGTTTATTCTTAAGCGTTCCTTAATTAAATTTTTCGTCTCACATGACGGTTTCGTTACTTAACGTATTACAAAACATTTTCTGTCTAAGAATGTTATGCTAAATCGAAGTGTTCGACTCCATGTCAGCCGTTTTCTTAAAAATGATGACTTTACCTCTAACGGGTTTTTTGTCAACTTCACAACTCTATAAACCAATTGCTTGACTTTAACGTTTCATTACTTACATATTATAAAAAAATTCCCGCTAAGGAGCTTTTTACGATATCGAACGTTTCGGGTCCGTTTTGGCCTTTTTTTACAAAATGACTATTTTGCCCTTAATCTCTTTTTCTTTCATTCATTCCTTAACTAAACTATAATTTCTTAAAAACTTAGCATCTATGATACTTACTGCCTACAACAGTGTTTAACTAATGTTCCCTAGTGAAAACCCAGTTTTCACACAATTTTACATCTTGATCCACCCTTGGAACCAAAAACGACCACTTTATACCAAAACACTCAGTTTCTCATAAGGAATAAAACTTATAAAAGCACTATGGTTGAATTCTAAACTTTTCATAACATTTTCATTTTACAAAATTTTATGCCCAAAATTTCGTAAAATTTATAACTTCTAAACCAGACAGAATTTTAAAAAACTGCTCATAAGGTCATAACAGTTTCGACGCACTCTACAACTGTCATGTTTTAACTTTCTTGAAATTCCATCGTTTAGAGGGACTTTTTGGTTGATTTTCAATTCTGTCGAGAATACCCTTTTTTTTTGCAATTTAGTCCCCTTTTGAAATTTCACAAAAACTATTACTTTCTTCTTTCCATCATCATCACCGTCAACATATAACATAAAACAACCATGCCATATTATCCATTTACATGCCATGGACCAAAACATTTCATCAAACACTCGGTATGCATATTTTTTGCATAAATTTTCAAGTAAAAAGTTTAGAAATTTACCTAAACTTTGTCAACCTTTTGATCCTCATTTGCCAAGCTCAAACCTTGTCATGTCTTTTCCACAAAAACCATGACAAAACCCCAATCAAAACCTATCTAAAACTTGAAGAAAATCACCAAAACCCATAGAAAAAGTTTGGAATCTTACCTCCAAAATTGCAAAACTTTGCACTAAAACACTAGATCTTGCTTTAAGCTTAACTGGAGGTTTGTGATTCATCAAAACTTTGAGAGGAAAGAGCATTGGGGAATGATTTTGGGCTAGAGAAGAAATGGAGCATTTTATTTATTTATTTTTCTTTCTTTCTTCCTTCATTTCTTTCCTTTTCTTTCCTTTCCTTTGCACGTTTCTCTCTCTTCTTCTTTTTTTCTTTTCACGTTAGAGAGTAATGGTCTCTTATATATAATACATTGATTCACTTTTTCTTTTTTTCTTTTTTCTTTTCTTTTCTTTTCTTTTCTTTTCTTTTCTTTTTTATAAAAAGGTAATGAGTCATCACCTTGGTAATCAATTAGATTGCTTTGGGTGGCCAAATGTGATTGGGCCACATTTCATGGTGTGGTGGCCTAATCAAAATCCATTAAGTGCCCACCAAACTTTTTACGCAGTCCAAGTTTATACTGACAGTATTTTTCCTATACTGTCGGTATTCTTTTCCATATAGTTCATGAGGTTCCATAACCTCCCATACTTGTTTACATTCATCATGTAATGTAATGCCAATATTATCTCACTTTGTACAGTCTAAATTTATACCGACGATATTTTTCTTATACAGTTGATACATTTTTATACTACTACAGCATTCCTTATTCATCCATATTCTCTAAACAGTATTATTCATATACTACTTTAACTTAAACAGTCTCATTTCTATACTGTATGACCTTAAACAGTCTAATTTTGTACACTATATTACTTTTACAGTGTAATTTTTATATTGCATAACTTTATCAGTGTATTTTCTCACACTGCATTATTCTAATAATGTATAATTTTTTATGTTATTATACAATATTTTTCCTTAAACTGTACTTTTTGTCTTAATATAATCCTTAACTTAATGCATTTTTAATGCATTGAAAATTCTCGGGTCTTACATCTTTCCCCTTGTCTATCCTTTTAGGCGTAGAGATAAGGCTTTGCCTTTTATCTCTTTTGCAAGCCATTTTTAAGTGGATGAAGATCTAGGAGTAGAGCTTTTGTGGGCCATCCTCATTTTTATCCCCGTAGAGCTTAAGGCTTTGCCTTGTGAAGTTCTAAAGCTTAAGGCCTTGCCTTGTAAAGCTCTTGGAATTGTCTTGGGGGTATAAGGCTTTTTGGCCTTTCTTTTCCATGAGATCCTAGGGGGTGAACTTTTTAGACTTCTATTTTCTGTCGACCTTTTTGGACGTAGAGTTTAAGGCTTTTCCTTTTTAAACCCTTTTGGATGCCATCTTGGGTGTAAGGATTTCCTATCGACCCTTTTGGGTGTAAAGTTTTAAGGGTTTCATCTTTTGGACGTCATCCTGGGTGGAAGGATTTGACAATTTAAAGTCTTCTTGGCTCCCCTGCCCTCCATGTCAAATATAGTAAAGTTACTGCTTGACATTTAAATATGAAACGATTCAGAAAAAAGCTCCTGTGGAGTCTGATTTTATTGACAAACATTTACAATTACTAAAAGTAAGGCCGTAAATGCTTGGCGTTCCATAAATGCTCGACCTGTCAGCCTTTTGTTGATTATAGTATACAGGTTCTGTGGCGTCCGGCCGGGGCGTACTCCCTCAAGCCTTCATAGGACCACCTTGTGAGGCCCTCGGACTTATGGCTCTTATTGATAGACTATCCACGTGGTGCTCACTCATCCGTACTGTCCCCTCTAGGGCCTTCTGTCCCCTCTGGGGCCTTTTGGCCCCTCAAGGTTTTCTTTCGCATCCCTCGAGTTTGAACCTCAAACTTCCCTTAGGAGGTTCTTATTTCCTTTTCGAGTACCAATTGAGCTATGCGGATGAGTGGGCAGCACAGGGATGGTCTACCAATAAGAGCCATAAGTCCGAGGGCCCCGCAAGGTGGTCCTATGGAGGCTTGAGGGAGTACGTCAGGGCCGGACGCTACAGGTTCCTAGTTTTATGATGTCCTAAACCTTGCAAGGGCCTTCCCAATTTAGGCCTAAGATTCCAACATTTCTAGGTTTTGTGTTGTGGTTTACCCTTTTCAGTACCAGATCCCTAATCGAGTATCGTCTTTCCTTGATGTCTCTATTGTAATATCTCACTGTCCTTTGTTGATACGCGGCGAGATACATCTGGAAGTCGATTCTTTACTCCTCCAATAGGTCAACCTTGGCGTCCATGAGCCGAGGGTTTTCTACTTCATTGTACCTAATTATTTAACTGGTTGGAGCCATTACCTCTATTGGAAGGGCTACCTCAATGCCGTATGTGAGGGAGAAGGGGGGTTTCCCATGTATTTGTTCTGCTTATGGTTTGATAGGCCCATAATACCTTGGGTAACTTTTCAGCCCATCACCCCTTAAGATCATCTAGATGCATTAATTAGCGTGCGTCTAAGGATCTTGTTAACTACCTCAACCTGACCATTCGTCTGAGGGTAAATGACCTTTGAGAAATTCTTGTGGATGCCAAGGTCTTCGTAGCATTTTCTTGTCTTAGCGTTGTCAAACTGCTTGTCGTTGTCGAAGATGATTGAATAGGGTATACCAAAGTGGTAAACAATGTCAGAGCACATGAAGCTTGTGCAGTTAGTCTTTGTAATTGCGGCAAATGCCTTGGCCTCAGCCCATTTAGTGGGTGTTTGAAAGAGTGGTGGGAACCAGTGGTGGGAACCACTTTTACTGTAGCATGTGAGAACTTTTTAATGTAGCAAAATTTTTTATTGTTACTATAGCATGTGAGAACTTTTTACTGTTTATAACTGATATTGTGGTGGAAACCACAATTGCCAAACAGGGGCTTAGTATAGTAATCGACTACGACTATAGCGAACTTAAGGCCTCCTGGTGCCGTGACAAAGGGACCAATTATGTCAATCCCCCATTTTACGAAAGGCCAAGGGCTAAGGATCAATGTTAGGTTTTCTAAATGAGACCTCAGCACATGAGCATAACACTGCCATTTATCATACTTACGGGCGCAGTCGTGGGCATCCTTTTTCAAGGTGGGTCGGTAGTATCCTTGTCAGTGTTTTATGAACCAATGATTGCCCCCCAATATGGTTTCTATATAGGCCTTCATGTATTTCTGCCAGCACTTGCACTTCCTCATCCTTGGCGAGACACCAAAGGAGAGGAGTGGTGTTACCTCAGTGACAGAGAATATTGTAATGTAGCAAATAACGTGTCAACCTGTAGTGGGTCCTCTTAGCCTCTAACAAATCAGGTAGCAACTCTCTGCTTGAGAGATAGGTAACTATAGGAGTTATCCAATTTTCTCTTAGATAGCTTGTTAAGGCATTATGGAGAAGCGACACAAATGAGGATAATAGAGACAAGAATCCTTGTGCTTTGTGCTAGCCCATAATATACATGCATGGTATCTCTACAAGCCCAAAAATGCCTTGAAACTTAAGTAAGTGACCTTGTTTGCAGGCGCATTATCTCGACTGTCGACCTCACTCGTGTTTTTCTGCTAGTCTCAAAGTAAGAGTGCACTAAAAGGTGATAACCACAAGGCCTCTTTCATCTTGACCTCTGTTTATAGACGAGCTCTGAATGTTATCTCGACTTCGATCCTACTTGAACCAGACTGGACCTGTTCTTTGCCAAGTGGGCCTGGGTAGTCGAGATATGCCACAACACATGGAAATATGGTATTTCTATATACGTATAGTATTCATCGGCTGCGGCCAACATCGTAGATGGTAGTGATGTATGGCAACGTCACCGGTAAATTTTTCGGTCGCTAGCATCATAGTTGATGTCGCTAATGTCCAACAACATCTCCGATAAATTTTTGTATTTATATAAAATTACAGTATTTCTAGGCCACTACTGGTGCTTGATAAGATTATGAAAATGTACATTTCTTAAAGTTAAATATCATTATTTTACATTAACATTTCTCATTAAATCCTCTCTTTAATAGCATGTTTGTGATAATTAGTATATTCGTGTCTTAGTGTATAAATATGTCCAATAATATGTTTTTAGCATATTTTTATGTTTAATAATACTTTTGGTAATTTTTAAAATCAATTTCGTATGTAAAATATTAGTTTAGTTTGAAATTAAATAAAATCATAAAAATAAAGAATGATTATTTTATTTTAAGTCTTAATATCTTTATAGTGTGTTTTAAGTTTGTAAATATGTTCAATAATATTTTTAGAAATTTTTAAAAATATTTCCAAGCCTTGAAAATCATATCTACATCAAACCACAAAAGGCTGGAATTTTATAAGTTTGTAAATATTTTTGTATGTTTTAATATAAAATAATTATTTTTAATATTATTGTAAATAATATGTTTGTAAAATAATTAATTTTGTTTTAATTTTCTATCTCTATATTTGAAATCTGGTAGAAAAAACAGAGCAAAATAGCACCAAAATGGGCAAAATCGGACAACAAATGCATTAAAAAGACAAAGAAGAATTGGAATGTTCTAGTGGAGTCCACGTGTCAGCACCCGATTAGCGCGTGCATCACATGTGCAAATAGCAGACATGTCAACCGCTAGACACTATCAGGAGGAATCTTAGCATGTTAGAATGCCTGTGGGCAGCTCCACGTGCAATTGTTTTCTCAGCATTGGATTTGTTTACCAGGACCAATCTGACAATCCATGTGTGTGGTCCTAGCTGGACCACTTGGGCCCATTTTCTTACTCATCTTGCAGCCATTGGATCGCAAAATGGATGCCTTAAATCACGCCGTTCTTTGTACCTCCCGCCGCTGCGTTGCACCAAATTACCTGTAAAAACTCGCATAGTGAAGAATTCATATCATGTGGAGAAAGAAAAAAAAATATTCTTTCAATTGTATCTGCATAGAATGCAACCAAAGGGCAAAAAAAAAAAGAAAAAAAGAAAAAGAAAGATTAATAAAAATAATAATAAATATTAAAAAAATATATGAATAGTGAATTTTATTCACTATACAAAAGGGTGTCTCACCCCTTCATTCGGCACCCCCTAAGGCCTTTTGGCCTTTTTGTCTCCCTTGCCCCCTTTTCAGTTCTTCTTTTAACTATTGAGCTCTCTAACTCAACAGTACCCCTTTTGAGAGGAGATATTATTAGGATACTCCCCCAACCCTATTAAAAAAATAAAAATATCTAAATTAGTGTAGGAAGTTTGGGGAAATAGAAAGTTGATTTTGTTTGTGTAGTACTTTGGTATGCTTTTAATTCTATATCTGCTTTGTAATGCTTGTATTTTTATGGAATAGATAATTATGAAATTTTAATGATATCCATAAAGTATTTAAAATATATGCAACACAAATATAATAAACAAATTTACTTTATTTATTTATAAATATGTTTTTTGTAAAACGCTTTATTTTATTGTTAGATTATGCTTGCAATCAAAAATTTATGGCATCTTTTGGTACCACAAAAACAACTGTTTCTTTTATTATTTTTTTTAGCTTTCATTTGACAAGAAAGTCGCTTCTTAACATAGCAATGGATTTACTTATAAGGTGTTTAGAATGCAATTGCAACTGAAAATACTGGTTTGAAAATTGTAGTATGTGAGAGCTTTATACTGTAATAAATTTTTACTTTATGAATAAGGTGTTTGAAGTGTAATTAGAACTGAAAATATTGGTTTGAAAATTATAATATGTGAGAGCTTATACTGTAATAAGTTTTTGGTTTACTAATAAGGTGTTTAGAGTGCAACTGAAATTAAAAATATTGGTTTGAAAATTATAGTATGTGAAAGCTTTATACTGTAGCTGCTAAGAACTTTACACTGTTTGTTAGTTGAAACTTTTGGTTCTAACCGAGACGCCAAGTTGGTTGTAATTTATAGAAGAATGTTTGACTAATAGATTGTCAAATTGGACTCTCATAACACATTTGAACTAACATAATTCCATAAATATCTCCCAAGTTATCGATTTTATTTCACTAGTAAGATATCAAATGACAAATTGACATAAAATCAATGCTTCCTTGGGTAAAGTGACTTAAATACAATAATTCGTGAGACATTCATAAGATTATCATGCTATCATTTCGAGTGTATCATTACAAATTTGTATAATAAAGTTTTTTCTGTTATATAAAACTAAGAAATATAAAGGCAAAGTAAGAGATTTTAGAGAGAGAAAACAGAGAGAGAAAGTTTATTGAACTCTCTTAATTTCATATCATACAAATGGCAATAGAATGGGGTATTTATAGGAAAATTTTATCCGTAATTGCTATAATAACCACAGCCACCATTGCTACAATAACCACTGCCACCATTGCTACAGTACCATATGTTGATGTTAGAGCTTACTTCAGTATGAATATACAAAGCTGATTTTGGATACTAATTCTTGGTGGACAAACACAATTGATTATTCATGATACTCCCCCTTGGATGTCCACCATTTTATGATGCCTCATTAAAAACCTTTACTAGGAAAAACCCATTGGGATAAAAACCATAGCGAAGGGAAAAAGAGTGTAGCATTTTTATAAATAAGCTCCATGTTGCCTTGTTAAAAAAAAACTTACTAGGAAAACCCTATGGGACAAAACCATAGCAAGGGAAAAAGAGTACAGCTAGTGTAGACTCCCCCTCAAGTTGACACTAGTTGTTATTTACAAAATCTCTCAAATGACACATCCTGATATTGTGTACATGTCGTCTAAAAGTTGATGTAGGAAGTGCCTTTATGAAAAGATCTGCAACATTGTCGCTTGAGCGAGTATATTGAACATCAATATCTTTATTCTTCTCAAGCTCTTGAGTGAATGAAAAAAATTTTGGAGGTATATGTTTCGTTCTGTCACTTTTGATGTATCCTTCCTTTATCTGAGTGACACATGCGTTGTTGTCTTCAAACAATGCTGTTGGATCCTTATCAATTGGTAATCCACAAGTGGCTTGGATATGTTGAGTGATGGACCTTAACCACACACATTCTCGACTCGCTTCATGGAGTGCAATGACTTCAGCATGATTTGATGAAGTAGCAACTAGCGTTTGCTTTTGTGAACACCAAGAAATCGCAGTACCTCCATATGTGAATACATATCTAATTTGAGATTTAGCTTTATGTGGATCTGACAAATAACCTGCATCTGCATAACCAATTAGTCCTTGTTTTGATCCTTTGGGATAAAATAACCCCAAGTCAATTGTTCCTCGAAGATAACAAAATATATACTTAAGTCCATTCTATTGTCTCCCTATAGGAGCTAAACTAAATCTTGCTAATAAGTTAACAGTAAAAGCAATATATGGTCCTATACAATTAGCAAGGTACATAAGAGCTCCAATTGCACTTAGGTATGGTACTTCAGGACCAAGAACCTCTTCATTATTTTCACAAGGATGGAATGGATCTGTTTCCACATTGAGTGGTCTGTTTACCATTGGGGTACTTAAAGGATTTGCTTTATCCATATTAAAACGTTTTAAGACCTTTTTGGTATAATTTGATTGATGCAAAAGTATTCCACTTTGTAAATGCTCAATCTGTAGGCCAAGACAATACTTGGTTTTTTCAAGGTCTTTCATTTCAAATTCCTCCTTTAAGTATGCTACTGTCTCAAGAATTTCTTTCTGAGTTCCAATGATGTTTAAATCATCAACATAGACAGCAATAATCACATATCCAGATGTTGTTTTCTTAATAAAAACACATGGGCAAATAGGATTATTTTCATATCCTTTCTTTAGTAAGTATTCACTTAAACGATTATACCACATGCGTCCAGATTGCTTCAACCTATACAATGATTTTTGTAACTTGATCGAGTACATTTCTTTGGGTTCTGAACTTGATGCTTCAGGCTTTTTAAATCCCTTAGGGATTTTCATATAAATATCACTATCAAGTGATCCATACAAGTATGCTGTAACAACATCCATAAGACGCATTTCTAAATTCTTGAAAACTGCTAGGCTGATTAAATATCTAAACCTAATTGCATCCATTACTGGAGAATATGTTTCTTCATAATCAGTTCCAGGTCTTTGTGAAAAAACTTATGCAACAAGTCAAGCTTTGTACCTTACAATCTCGTTTTTCTCATTTCGTTTCTGTACAAAGACCCATTTATATCCTATAGGCCTCACAACTTCAGGTGTGAGAACAATAGGTCCAAAAACTTTACGCTTATTAAGCGAATTTAATTCAGCTTACATAGTGTCTTTCCATTTAGACCAATCGTGACTATTTCTACATTCAGTAACAAATCTTGGTTCAGGATCCTCATTTTCAATGACACACGCCATTGAGTGAGAAAATATTTCATTAATATCCTCTATTTTATTTCGATTCCACGATCCTCCTGTATTTACATAATCAATAGAGATCTCATCATTTTCTAAACTTTTCGGGTTCTAGTCAACATCAAGAATCTCTTGATTTATCTCATTTTGTGTTTCTTCTGGAACACATTCATCCATATTGGGGTGGTCATCATGTTTTTTAGCTCCTTTTCTCTTTTGAGGATTTTTATCTTTGGAACCGATTGGTGTACCATGCTTCAGGCGTGCCGTAGACTAATGAGTGACTATATTTTTGATTTGTCCTTTTAGGCTAATGAGTGACTATATTTTTGATTTGTCCTTTTAGGACTTCAATTCGAGCAGGAGCATTAACAGTTGGTATATGTGATTTAGTCACTCGTTTTGTATCTGTGAATCCATTTGGGATTTGGTTTGCTATATTTTGTAAGTGCATAATCTTTTGCACTTCTAATTCACACTATTTTGTGTAAGGATCAAGATGCAATAGAGATGGTTCACACCATGTAATTTCTTTTTCCAACTGTTTCTTATCTCCCCCTAATGTTGGGAAAACTGCCTCATTAAAATGACAATCGGCAAAACGTGCTATAAAAACATCTCCAATTTGAGGCTCAAGATATCTGATGATGAAAGGGGATTCATAGCCAATATATATTCCTAGTCTTCTCTGGGGACCAATCTTTGTGCGTTGTGGTGGAGCAATTGGTACATATACCATAGAACTAAAAATTCTTAGATGGAAAATATTTGGTTCTTGACCAAATGCTAGTTGTAATGGGGAGTATTTATGATAAACACTTGGTCTGATGCGAATTAATGCCACAGCATGTAAAATTGCATGACGCCATACAAAAATAGGCAACCTTGTTCTCATTATTAATGGTCTAGCAATAAGTTGAAGACGCCTAATCAATGATTCAGTTAAACCATTTTGTGTATGTACATGAGCAACAAGATGCTCAACAATAATCCCAACAGACATACAATAATCATTGAAAACTTGGGATGTAAATTCACTAGCATTATTAAGTCTAACTTTCTTGATTGTATAATCAAAAACTTGTGCTCGTAACCTGATTATTTGAGCTAGAAATCTTGCAAATGCCACATTGCGAGTTGATAATAAACAAATGTGTGACCATCTACTAGAGGCATCTATCAATACTATAAAATATCTGAATAGTCCACATGGTCGGTGAATTGGCCCACATATATCATCTTGAGTACATTCAAGAAACATAGGTGATTCTCTATTAATTTTAACTAGTGATGGTTTCAAAATCAGTTTTCCAAGAGAACAAGCCGCACAAGGACTTTTACTTGTTTGAAGGAACTTCTGGCCCTTCCATGGATGTCCATGTGAATTTTCAATAATTCTTTGCATCATTGATGAACCAAGATGACCTAACCGGTCATGCTATAAATTTAATATATGAGGATCTTCCTTAACTACCACATGTGATTCAATCATACTTAAATATGTGTAATGTAATCCCGAGGAAAGCTTTGGTAGTTTTTCTAATATGTACTTCCTTCCAGAAATCTCATTAGTAATAAACATATATTTTTTATTATCTTCAGTCCTAGACTGAGTATCATATCCGTAAAAGTATATGTCATTAAAACTCAACAAATTCCTTTTGGATTTTGGTGAAAACAAAGCATTATTTATGAAAAACTTTGTTCCTCTTGGCAATATGAAACTAGCTTTACCAATTCCTTCAATCAAGTCTGCAAGACCTGATATTATATTTACAATTGCCTTTGTTGGTTTTAGTTCTGAGAGATACCTTTTACTTTTAAGAATCGTGTGCATTGTATCACTATCTAGTATACAAATGTCCCTATTATTAATATTGAAATTTGCTCCTTCATTAGTGCAATCCATATCAAGCTTCACATAAAATAGACAATTTAATAAGAATAAAGTTTCAAACACATTATTTAAGGAACATTTTATTCAATGAAACATAACATTAATACATCCAAAAACTACAAGTAAAATATAACATAGTTTTACATTTACTAACTAGTTGTCACCATGATCCTTGTCAATAAAATCATCAGTAAAATCTGAAGCATCAAGATGTATTGAATCATCTAAAGGATCTACATGTTCAACAAAATTCACTTCCTTTCCTTTTCCTATTAGGGATGCCTTATAAAGCTTGCATAAATGCTCTGGTGTTCAACAAACTTGGGACCAATGCCATTTGGTACCACATCTATAGCATGAATCTTCAGGATTCTTCAAAAAATTTTCACGAACATTTTTCCCTTTTTCATGTTTTTCTTCATGATGCTTCTTTTTTATTATGTGGTTTTGTGTGAGGTAAAAATTACCTTGACCGCGTCCTCGACCACAGCCACGACCACAACCACGACCACGTCCACGGCCACGACCATGACCGTAATTTCGTTCAAAATTTTCAATACTTGTAGCATTTGCTTCTGGAAGAAAATCATCGCTTTCGCCTTCTTTTGCGATGATGTGGTATTGCCTTCTTTGATTGTCTCCAAGAGACCCATTGACTCAAGATGTATTTCTACATCAAGAATCCAAGGCATGTAATTTTTTCCAGTGATATCTAATGCAATAAATTCGAGCTTTGCAAGGTTTGACATGGTGATAACTATAAGAAATATAAAAGTGATTAGAAGCATGACTTTATTAATTTAAAGCATAAGTACTACAAATATTACATGTTGTTGAAGTAAATAGCAATAATTAAAAGAGAGATAACTATAAACATTATTGCTACAGCAAAAAGTTGAAATTCAGCTAGGGCTAAATCTGAAATAAGAAGAATGATGATTTGAATAATAACAACAATGATAAGAAATATTGTAACTATGCTAAACATTTTATGAAAAATCTAACTATAGATAATTTCTAGAGAGGAGATAAAATATTGAGTAATATGTAAGAGTTAAGAATTTACCAATTTATAGAACTAAAACTAGCCATTATTTAGCCGTTTTATTACCGTTGTAATACTGTTATAGCCGTTGAAACAGTATAAAGATGATATCGCCGTTGTTCAGTATTTTTAAGAAAAATACAAAAACCATAAATGGTAATTATAGCATATAAACAAATACATAAACAATAACCAACTATAAATTTTAAGAATAAACAATAAAGAGTTAAAGAAATATATATGTGTGTGTGTGCAGAAATAATAATATGAACACGCCAATCTACTAGGTAAACCTTTCGAATGGTATAAATGCGAAATATGTATAATGGACACGCCAGTCTACTCGGTAAACCTTTCAAAGGGTGTATATGTAAAATATGCATAATGGACTCACCAATTTACTCGGTAAACCTTTCGAAGGGTGCAAATGCAAAATATTCTTCAGAAATTTATAATAATTTTTTGTAATCATACCACACTTATAATTAGGCGACAGAGCCTATACCTTATAGAGATTGTATTATACAAATATAAAATAAATGAAAGAATTGATATACCTTTGCCTTAACTTACAAGGGGTAGGGACTTGAGTTAAAACAAGAGCGTTCATGCTGATAACGTGTTATATAAAACTAAGAAATATAAAGGCAAAGTAAGAGATTTTAGAGAGAGAAAGTTTATTGAACTCTCTTAATTTCAAATTATACAAATGGCAATAGAATAGGGTATTTATAGAAAAATTTTAGCCGTAATTGCTACAGTAACCATAGCCACCATAGCCACAATAACCACTGCCACCATTGCTACAGTACCATATGCTGATGTTAGCGCTTACTTCAATATGAATATACAAAACTGATTTTGGATACTGATTCTTGATGGACAGACACAATTGATTATTCATAACATTTTCAATGATTTTATACAATTTAAAAGAACAATTTTTCAGTTCGAGAGGTACCTATGAAATCGATCTAGATGTAAATTGAGTTGGAAACGAGGGCAAGCATGTCAATGGAGAAAGGAACTTCGCCAAATAAAAAATAAAAAAATAAAAAATTGTAAAAACTAAAAGGAAAAAATCCATTTTAATTTATCAATTGACGGTGGGACCCGGGCACAAAATAATGGAATAATACTCGAAATGGATCCTCGGAACACACCGGACTCCAAAACCAAAACTGACGCCTCGACCAAACGTACCTTTTCAACTCCAATATTTTACTTTTGTTCTTGTTTTTGGACTTAATATATATATATATGTATACACACACACACACACATATATATTTTCTTGTCTGCTAATCTGTCTAGAATTCATTGGTTCTTAAAGTAATACGTATTTCTTTGAACCGACCATACATGCAAATGTGATCATGGCCTTTTCGCACTCACGAAGGTTGCTTTTATTTTCTGCAACCGTTTACACCAGTTTATGATGTTTCGTATACTCTGTGGTCTAGTAAGAAAACTTAAGAAGCAAGCTACAGGTTGTTTTTAATAACAATTTTTGCTCTTACAATTTAAAATTACTAAACTAACTTAATGATAATACATAATTCTTAATCTATTAATTTTTCTTTAACAATTTAAAATAAATTAAATAACATGTACAAATAATAACCCGTTATTATTATTAAAATTAATAATAATAACCCATTTTTATGTTATTTATTTTTTACATGAACATATAATTTATTTCGTTTAATTAATAAGAGTAATTTATTTTTTAAAAATATATATTAAATAATAAAAATAAAATTACATTTTTTGTGTTTTAATGCATAAATATTACATATGTTAACCTTAAAATTAAATTAATTAAAAACTAAAACTATAAATATGTTTGGTAAAAAATCTCTATTTTTGTCATCATACATTTCATGGCAATTTTATATATAATTTATTAAACAATTACAATTCTACTTTTAGTTCTTGTAGCAAATTTGACAAAAAAATTACTAAATGTCTATCTGCTCTCGATCTACAACACAACACAACAATACCAAACTGACCCTATGAGACAGAAGAATAGAGATGCCATTTCATCAAATCGTGTGGAGCTTATTTTTAACATAATTACGGAGATACTATATTTGATCAATCCAAAGGGATAATACAAGTATCATAGCCAACAATGGAATAGCCGAATGGAGCATCATAATCACTAGCAAAGCTCAGTGTCATGAGAAAATGTGATGGTTCTCCGAATGGAGTTGCTTATCATCGTTGCAAGTTTAATTTTGATGTTGCGATTCTTCTATCCTATTAGGATTAGTGCTCTAAAGCAACATACATGCCGCCAATTTTTGACATTTAATATTAACACAGCGTTGCATCTTAGATACTGTCACGGGCTTGATTGTAAAAATTTAACAAGCAAATAAAAGTATCAAGACTATTAAATTAGACATAGATTTGTCATTTTCTGAAAAATTTACTTTACTTAATAAGATGTCACCACAATTGTAGACATGAATGAAAATTTCAATCAACACAGCACATCGGCCGGCACACATGACACAATGAAAGTGTGTTTAGTGCTATTCTCTTACAACGTACACACTATTCAAAGATTCGATCAATTCATTTGGTTACTTTTTGGTCCAAAATTTTATCATCCTTTCTTTCATACTCAATTATCAAATGAACTAACCAAGTCAGTGTGAAGCAAACCTGCACTTTGGTCCTTAATTCTACCTTTGGAAGTCATACGCTCTGCTGATTTTAAATCAATGTTTGACCGACTGATCCAAGATACAACTTTCACATTTTTCTACAACAAACAGCATACAAGGAAGGCCAAAAAAGCTTACTATATTTTTGAACAACCATTACAATTTCACAATCTATTCAAAAATTTTGGCCACTTACAATCATTGCATGCATGATTGGGGATCTATCTCAAGATATGGCAAATCCATGCCATCAAAACATGGGCCAAAAACAGGAGAATCTGGCAAAAGAAAACCAGAAAGCTGTTTAATACTTTTACCAGCAGTGTGTTTCAGTTGTATGCGCAGCTCTGCTGGCCCTCAACAGAAGAACTGGATTTCAGAGATGGCTGTGGGGAGCTTTCATTTGGGTTTATGCTTTTACCAGCAGCAGGTGGCAAACACCTTTTTGAGAAAAAAGCAGCAATGCTTTTGGTCCTCCCAGAACTCTTTTCTGCCAATGAGCAAACAATATGTGTTGTTAGCGGAAATGAGATATTATTACTCATTAAAAAACAATGTACTTTTGGTGGACAGATGATAATAAAAAATAATAATAATAATAATAATAATAAAGAGGATGATGAGCACCTGGGGATATTGATAAGCCAACTTTCTCCAGCACTTCTTTCTTGACCTATATTACAAGGTGAAAAGAAATTAATCAAACAAATAAATTACTCACATACACAACCAAAAAAAGTGCAACATTAACATGGCATGGTTATACTTCAACACCGCATGGAGTATATTAGTTGATGATATAGTATTCAACGAGGCACGTGATGGTTCAAACAAATTGAAGTACGCATAAAGTCGTAAACCGAGTCGAAGGGTCCAAACTCTGCATCTCTTAGCCCAACTCCATACTTCTAAGATGATGCTTTAAAGCAGAATCACCAATGTTTAGTCTTTCAAAAGTTGAGAGGGTCCTTCGAAGTAACATCTAAAGTCACTACTCCCTCCAAACAATCCAGTCCACATAAACAACCATATAAGTATCCATTATATGGACAGTAAAAATTTTGAAAATAAGTCTCTAACCTGCCAGCGATTATCCACATAATCTGAGATCTCTCGCACTTTATTCCTTAACTGCAACTTTGAGAAAGCAGGGAACTTCTGTTGCAAACTTTCAGCTAATTTGTGGATACCCTGTGGGCATGACTGAATAGCAGACACCTGAAAGATTGCAAATTAGTTTTGTAAAACCAATGAAAAACATGACAAAGCCCAATTAAAAGGTCATTTCACAGAAAACTCTAAAGAGTAGAGTTTTCTGTGTAGCAGACCTAGAATGATAAGATATAACTTACTAGCTTATGCAAATCTAACTCTGGTACGGCAATCACAGTTGAGGTTGGTGTTGGCGTTGTACTATCCTTGCCACTAGATGCACTAGCTTCTTGATCATTGTCTTCCACATTATCAAGTGAGATCACTACAGGTGAGCCACCAGGGAATAAACACATGCTTAGAGCTTGCAAGCACATTTGTTCCAGCTTAGAGGTACCAGAAAGACCTTCCGCAAATAACAAAGAGGCCTTCTCATGCATCAAGTTTGAAATAATCAAAGGCTGATTTTTCCGCAGAGCATGTTCTGTCAAGTTGTTCAAATACTTTTGCTGCCGCAGCAAAGCAAAGAATTCCTCACTTTCTACACCGGGTGAGCTTTTGGCCTCAGCTTTGTCATCAGTTTCCATCCTGTCAACTTGTACACCCTGAATGCATCACAAAAAATTCTTAAGTGAACGCTTTGAGTCACTTTGATATGTTACAAGGTTATTAAATTAACATAGAGGACCAAAGTAGTTTCCAGGCAACTAAGATTTTATAGATCATAGCCCCGCTAGATCAAACTTGGATTGGCTAAACAGAGTGAATTCAAACATAAACCATGCCCATCCTACATTCTTCGATTCCATTCATCCCTTACACTCATAATCATGATAGAACACATTCCCTACTAAATGGAGAAAAGAAAATACAACATCAGATGCAGGTTGCAGAATTTTTAATTGGGCATATAATTTAAGAAATCTTGGTCAAGTGTTTTTTACATGGCACAAGACAACAAAGAGTATTTCCCCTGATAAAGATGAAAATAAATCACTTCCTTGTACCCTTTAACAAATAAAACCAGATCAGGCAGGAATGATTTGAAAGTTTTCACAACTCAACAGGAGGTACTGAAAATTGCCAAGCACCATTCTAACACCTTAACAGCCTATAAATAATCCAAAAGGGAAAATTCACACATAAATTAAGATGCAAGTATTTAGGACGTTGAACATGAAATTTTGTTGTTCCTTTTGGGTTAAGACAAAACAAAGATGAAAAAAAATAAGCTTTTATTGGCCAGAAACAGCAAAAAAAGTTCAACATTAGACGTAAAAGTCTTTTTAGCAGACATTTAACATTCATTTTAAAAACTGAGGGTGAATGAACTGCAGCTTCAGTTACTGAACATCTAAAATTTTCACCTCATTTTCTGAGAGATACCCATCAGGTACAAAAAATCCATCTTCACTTTCCTCTTCGTCGTCGGCCTTTAAACATCCATCCTGTAAACTTTCATCCTCATCATCTTTATCGCAATCCGAGAGGCTTTCACCAGGTTCCTCCTGGAGACAAACTTATCGACGTTATAAATCTTTCCTGCGTCAACTAACTACGTGCATGCACATAAGAGAGAACAAAAAAGAAAACTAAAACAGGACATTACCTCTTCCCACTCTTCATCGCTGTCGATGTCATAATCCAAGTCGGGGTCCTTCCTAAATGGATGGCGCGGACCAACAACATGACTGAGGAAAGATACAAATAAATGGTTCAGAAAGTTTAGATCCTATTTTTTTTAAGACAGTTAAGCTTTTTTTCTCATTTGATCTAGATTAAATCATAAACAACTTTAATACATGGACCACAATTTCACCTTTTCTTGGGCCATATACCATAAAATGCAGGTCTGAAACTCTTGTCAAACTGCAACAACTGCTTGGCCTGAATCAACTTCTTGACGTCAGGAAAGGAACAACTAGCATTAGTCTGACATGATCTATCATCAGAAACACATTCTACACACCCATCTGCAAGTTTCTCTTCACTCAGCTCATCAATCACCGCAATAACAGGTCTGGTTGTGGTGAGCTTAAGTTCCTTAAATAGTTCGGACTTGGGTTTTTGACGTATACCCCAGTGCTGGTTTCTGTTTGAGCGAATAGCCCTACCCAAGCAGCGCCAAGCAGCCAGGTGTGACCTGCAAAGTACAATAAACCCTTCACATCTGAATTAAAGAAGCTAAGAAATTGAGTTAGCAGAAAAGAAAAAAGGGATGGGGAAACCTACCTGGTGATATCCTCAACATTAATGTCATCACTTGACGAAAGAGTACAGTCCATTGACTGAGTGACTGCATCGGGCTGTTTTTCATGCCCTTTACCCAATGAATCACTTGTAGGTGCTTTAATTGAAGATTGGTCAGTCTGAATTGGAGTGATTTTACTTCTCTGAATAAAACGTTCCATAATTGAAGCTTGCTTCATGATAGAAAGTTGCTTTTTCAGCTCAGCTTCTTCCTTCGCTCGCCGTCTTTGCTCTTTTTCCGCTTCCTCTTGTTGCTTTCTCAACTGTTTCCTCATCTCGGACTCCTCTCTCTCACGACGCCTTTCATCCTTTTCTGCCTCCTCTTGCAGCCTCTTTTGCTCCTTTTCCTACAATATTTGACAGATTATGATAAGAAAACTAAAAAGTTTTATTTATTTATTAATTTATTTAATGAAAAAATTCAATAACCTCCATCCACGTAAGTAGAGAAAACAATCAACTCTGTCCTCAGGGAAACCTAGCGTGGACATCTCTATATCCATAATATAATCACAAATATGATACCAAAGCACCACTAAAAGACTCATACACAAAGCATGACCCTCCAAAACATTAAAAGGATTAAAAGAGCTTCGCTTACACTCTGTAACTTTTCCTTTAGATACTCCTTTTCCAATCTCTTTTTCTCTTTCTCTGCCTCTCGTTTGTCTCTCTCCAGTTGTTTGACAAGCAATTTCTCTTCTCTTTTTGCTTCCTTTTCAGCCCTAAACATTTCACAAGAAAAAAAAAATTATAGAAAAAAAGTAAACATCAGAACAGAAGGCCACCATAGAATATAGATACGTACTGGTTTGCACCGTTTTTTTGCATCAGGCCATCAACTAACTGACGGATGTTTGCCTCACTGTGCGCTTTACCAAGCTTGTCTGCTGCGTTTATCAAGTCATATTTGTAATTTTGATCCCCTGCTGACTTCTGCATAGCCGTTATCATTTCTAAAAACACAAAAGAAAAATAAAACACAAGATAAGTGAAAAATCATATGAACTCCTCGGCAACCTTTACTATAACTAAAAGGAGCACACTTCATCTTCTGGAAAGAATATGCAGTTCGGTCTTGGGCCAAAGTGAAACAACAGATATATCCAGCAGCTGAGCATAATTTTTGCACGTATACAAACTAATAAATTACAGCAAATAGCTGCATATAACATCAAAAGATATGGTAGATGGAATTTGCCCAAGAACTCTAGAACATCTTCTTCTTTTTTTTTTCTAGGGGTCAATTGTTAAGGTTTTTGCACATTTCAGTGATAAGGATGTATTAGTCCTTAAAAGGTGGTAGATATAAATAAAAAAAATATAAGAGTTGCCAAGCATAATAAGCCAAAATAAAGGCCAAGCGTTCCAAAGAAAAAGCATATTTAAATAAAAATCAGGATGCCGATTGACTCAACATCCAGCAAGAGCAAATCAAAGTCCAAAATGGCTAGTGACACATCACCGACTAAATTCATTAAATTAGATATGCAGACACACACAGATGTACTGTCAATGTTTGTCACATGTATGTGTATGTTTGTTTACATTCCTGAATGGGTACATTCAAAGTAGTTTTATTTTCTTCAATAATCCAATATCGTTGGTCCTCTAATATAAATCATGAGTCAAAATATATGAAAAGCCTGTCCACCTACTTCCCTTTTTCTTTTTCATCCTGTGCTAATCCAATTGCTAAGATGGCAATTGTTTTATTTTTTCAAAATTCCTCAAGCATATTTCACTGCAAGAGCTTTCATTCTAGGGAGAATATTTCGAGTGAGCATAAAGCAAGCATGTATCTTGTGCCTAAGCAAGCAAGCATCAAAATCTTTTGTGCTATATGTCCTCAATAGTATTTGAGGTACTTAGTGAACTTGCTAATCAGATATGTGCTATTTTTTTTAAATGTATCAAAGATGCATCTCATTTATGATTAATTGCCACCTAATCAGCAAATACAATAAGCAGTAAGTAGTGGCCAAGTGTGGCTACATTGGACTGATTAAATCGTGTAGATTTCATGAGATACAAAAAAGATCTAAATTCAGAAAAAGAAAATCTAAATCTTATAAAATAAAACTAAGAAAAAGGATTAAAGCTTTCTCAGTTGATTAAGAAACAAAGAACCATCCAGCTACCTAAGCACAAGATTTTCCACAACACACAGAGAATGGTACACCTTGCCATCAATGGCAGGCTTTCTTTTTTTTTTTTTTTTTTTTTTTCTGTTTCTGTCATCAGTAATACCTTCTCGCCCATTTTATTTTTTTTTTTTTCTTTTGAAGAAGAAACAGGAAGAATTTTATCGATACAGGGAAAATAATACAAAAAAAAGCAATAAAACAAGACCGGCCACCTCTACAAAAGGAGGAAACAAAAGGCCACAAAGAAAAAAAAAATTGAAAACACAGTTTTATTATTGTTTAATCATAATAATGATAAAGATAATTATTATTATTTAATAATAATCATCCCAACAATATCTTAGGGCTCTTATGAGAATTGTGCAGTGCAATGCTTGAGAAACAGTTCTTTAGACAACATCCATGCAGATGATATGATATAACAAAGCAGATTAAGAAAAGGTGGAGCTATCCATATTTATGATGATAAAAGTAATAACGCACAAAAGCAACATACAGGGTTAATTAAGGTAGACTGTTCCATAATGTTTCTCCTGATAACCATAAACAAAAATCAAAGTATGATAAATAACCAGAGCCATCCATAAGGCAAAGCTGCAAACGAAACAAGCCTACCGGAAACAGCCGTTATCCTCTCATGAATCCTTTTCCGACAAGTGCGACGAATATTCAATACTCCACGCACAGATTGGGGCATCAGCTTTAACTCCCTTGTCTAAACAATCACAAATTAATTACTAAATTAAAATCAAGCGACGCACGCTACTAACAAAGGAAGTTGAAGCAAAAAGGCAAGGTTTAGTATACAATTAAGAGATGCAAGCATGCCCTATACAAAAGAAATATCATGGGTCGAAACATGTTTTAAGGGGATAAAGACTTTGTTTTGGAATATCCAATAAAGGCAATGGTTCAAAAAACCAAAACTGAAAAAGCAATAAAAGGGAAAACCAGATTAATAAAGCATTATAACTCCAGCCACCATCATCTCTTAACAAAAATCAAATTAACCCAACAAGGATTTTCAAGCCTATTCAATTAAAGGGCACAATGCAAGCAATTCCCATTAAGCACGGAGAGTTAATTAACAATGAAAACTAAAATTATAAGAAAAAAGAACAATTCCATGAATATGCTGCAAACACTAAACTTAATCTAAACAATGATTTAATACAATAACGAAGAAAAACTCACGTCTTAAAAAAAAATTTCCCATCAAGTACTTAAGGTGCAAACGGTCAAAAGGACACGGAGGAAATTAAGAAAATCACACTTTTTTTTTTTCTTCGCTTATACTTGAATTATCATCAAATTCAATTCACCAAATAACAAAATAGGAATAAGAATAGTAGTAAAAAAAAAAAAAAAAACCTAAGCTGGATTTGAGGTACGAATTTTAATTACAATAACATCCCTATTTTTAAGCCTGAAAACTAGATTTAAGAAATTTCAAATGCAACTACAAATATGCATTAACAAAAATTAAATTATCCCGACTTTTAAGCCCTATCGATTATAAACACACACTAAGCAATTCTCATTAGGCAGCATTATAAACTCAAATATAAAAAAAAAATTAAAATTAAAAATAAAATTGGGATGGAGAATCACCTCCCAACACCAAAGACAAGAGTTAGATTCGTCCTCCAAGATATCAGCATCGGCATTGGGAACGCCATACATCATCCTTTGTCCAACAAACAGCACCATGCTCTTCACCGACGCCACCGTCATCAGCCCCTCGCAACAAAGCACCCCGTTCTCCTTCGTTTTCATCACCTCGCCATGAATCTCCTCAACAAGCTTCGACAGTGGAAGATCTCTCTCCTCCATCAACGCCGCCACCACCGCATTAGCCCCGTTACGCCACTGCTTTTCCATCACCAAATCCAAATCCACCACTTTCTTTCCCATAACCTCTTTGTAATACCCAAACAATCCTTCAAGCTCCTTGCGAAGCTCCCCCAGCCGAGCCTCTCTTTCCTCCGACGTTGCTCCAAAAGCTTCCTGTACAAGACTCGGAGCCCTTTTTCGCTTCTGGCACTTCCTTGGCCGATCCTCACTGTCCATCTTCTGGCCGCCGTCGACTGTCACAATCTCGCAATCCATGGCGCAAAATTAGGGTTTCGAAAGCGAAACTCCAGAAGAATCTAGAACCGATAATCGCAATGTCAAAAGCAAAAGCACCGACTCAGAGAAACCCTACACAAAACTTAGGGTGTCGAAAGCAAAACTAGAGAGGAATCTGAACCTGGTAATGGCAACAACGACGAAATGAAAGTCACAGATTTTGCTTTATCAGAAACCCTAACAGAGTGAAACTGAAGAAGATGATTGAAATTAAGAAATGGACATAAAAAAAGAAAATTTCTCTGAAGCACCGATTCAGAGAAATCCTAAACAAAGAAACTAGGAAAAACTCCACATGAATCAGAACAGAGAGAAAATGGAAATGAAGAAGCAGAAGATAAGGGAGAAATGAAAGAAGAAAAGAAAGGGTATAATTTTTATTGGGTCTCCCGCCAAAAGTAAGGGCGGGTTTGGTTTGGCTCCAAAATGGGGAAAAGAAAGCGTTTTTTTAAACAGGATTTTGGTGTTTCGCGCGCCTTCCGCACTCGCGGGCGACTGAGAAACGGCATCTTGCTTTTCCGCCTTGTCGTTTAGGTCTGGTCAAAGGCTTTAGGAAGTTTGTGGGTTGTGGCTAATGCCCAATGGGCCTTATTTTTTTTTAGAATTTAATGGCCCAGTTTTAAATCCTTGGAAAATTGCAGCAAACCTAAAATTTAATAAAATTATGGGTAACAAATATATATATATATATATATATATGTATATATCTTACCATTATGAAAAACGCTGAGGCTATTAAACCTTCAGTTATTGTAAATAATCATTCCATTTTAAAATTGAACCAATTAAAATTCTCTCTTTCTTAATTACTTTATTGAAGACCCATTTTATTATCTTAATATAAAAATATATTTAATTATATTAACTCTGCTACAATTAATGTAATTATTAGTGCTTATACAACATTTTATATAATTTTTTCACATATAAATTATGATTATCTTTGTTAGCAAAGTTAATTATTTAGGGATTAGATATAAATTAAATAAAATAATATCTTTAACACATATGAAGAAAAAAAATCACTTCTCTTAAAAAAGAAAAAAATCACTTTAGAACATATTTTAATTTCGTTTTAAATGTTATCAAAGATTGAACAAAGGAGTTTTTTTATCAAATTATTATTATTTCCTTCCATTCCAATTAATAACCAAACATAATAATCATGATTTTAATACAAATTTTAATGCTCAACCAAACAATTAAATTGGAACACATCATTCAATCTATTTCCGTTCATGTTCCATTATATTCATATTTTTATTCCATTTGATCAAACCAATGTCACCTAAGCGTTTTTTCTTTGATTACTGACGTATGAACGGGCATGTCTTTTTTTTTAATGCCTCCCATCATCTTTTACTTTCTTTTTTTTTAATTTTGAACCCTTTTCATTTTTTTATTTTTTTACTCTGCTACTTTTTGTTCCCTTTTAAACATTTCTCATCTTTTTTCTCTCTTTTTTATCCTTATTTTTTCATTTTCCTTCCTTTTTTTTCCTTTGTCCTCCCTTCCTTTTTAGTTGCATTTTTTTTTTTGAAAAGTCTTAGTTGCATTTTCAGTGCTTCATTTTTTTTTTGTTCTTTTTGACCTTTGTGCTTTTATTGTTCCTAATGTTTTATATATTTTTAGATTCACTTATTTAAATTATTTTTTTGATGTGGGTGGTCAAATTATATTTTGTTAAGTTGTTCATATTGCATAGTTTTTTTACATTATCTAAAATATTGTTTTATCAAGTGTGATTCTAAGACATTTTTTCGTCTAATTACATCCCTTGAATAACTTTTTACAGACGTGTTCTTACATAAACATTTTTGTCATACAACCTTCTCAAATACTATTTTTATATGTACCCTGTAAATAATTTATTATTTAATTTCACCCACTAAAAACTCTCTCCTTTTTGAAATATGCTCTATTAGACCATTTTTTCTATTAAATCAAACTTAGAAGTAATACACACACAAGGCACGTGCTTTCTACTAGTTTGAAGATATTAGTAAATGCCACATATTAATCTATAGGATGTTTGACATAGTTTGAACCAAAACTGGTACAAACATATATAGCATGTGAAGCTTTATACTATAGTAATTTTTTACTTTATATAGTAGCATCTGAGTGTTTTACAACGTTGTTAGTTAAACCAATATGCCAAGTGCTCTAATAGTGCTCATATTAAATAATTGCATCAATCTAACCTAAATACTCCAATAACAAATTTAATTTCTCTTTCTCTATCCTCTTTCCTTATCTCTTGCTCTCTCTCCTCTCTCATTGTTTATCTTTCTCCTATTTCCGTATTATGACAGTGAATCTAGAGTCTCGCCATTGGTTCATGATTGTGGATCTCGACAACCCTGTGGCAGACGACCTAATGAACTTGCTTCAAAAAGAATGTCTTGCTGCAAGTCTGATCCTGACACAAAGCATGTTTCTCAAAGCAATCGTCAAAAACCTCTCCCTTCTTCTCCCATAAATACCCAACTCTCCCCTTTATTTTGACAATCCTTACACCTACATCACCCTAATTTCACCATAAACCAAACTCTAGCCATTTTTCTCATTAGCTTGTCTCTCTAATTCTCTCTCTAAATCCATGCTCTTCGGTCTTAGAAGCCTCTTCCAAGGTTTGCACAAGATCTGCTCCCTTTAGACCTTAATGCTCTAAGAGAGTTTTCCTCAGGCTTGTGCCTTCAGATTGTAACTACTTTGAAAGTCCTTCTGAGATCTCCTTTAGCACATTTCTAGGACTTAAGGCAAGGTTTGGCCCTTTGGACAGGCAAACTCTTGGAAAGTATACTCTTAGACCTTTAGGATGTCTCTTTAGCCTTTTCCATTAAGAGACCATCAACTCTGATATCCCTCTAAAACACTACTGGCCATACTAGTAGTTTTTAACCCCCAAAGCAACTTTGTTTCAGAGAAATCTCCATGAACTTTTTGCTTACTTCTCCCACCATATTTACCAACATGCAATTGATCTATTTTATTCTTTTTGTTATGCTTTGACAATAATTGCAAAAAAAGGGCCCTAGGAGCCGTTTTGCTTCGAATCATCAACTGTCTCCAACAGTCATCATCAATGTTGGCTATGAAAATAATTTGTTTCAGAGCCACCAATAATCTGTCAGATTAATTGTTAATGCTAATCACCAAAGTAATCAAGTTGATTGTAACACTAAATCAACTCATGGAGTTTAGGACTTTACATTGGTAGATAACCAATGATTTTGAAGAGGTCACCTTAGTACCTTAAGAGCGCATTTGTCTTTTTGGTCCCATAGTATCGTAAGAGTTGATCAGTATTTTTCAATCTATTAAAGGTGGATTATTTACAAAGAAAGGGCTCTAAAAGTGTCATTTTTCCTAGAACTCTTAATTATAAAGGTGATTGGTCTTTTTAATCCCATACTATCTTAAGAGTTGATTGGTAATTTCCAATTTAATAAAGGTGGGTTATTTATAAAAGAGGGCTTTAAAAGGATAATTTTTTTCTAAAAACTATTTATTATAAAGTTCACATTTACCCTTTAGTTGTGTATATAGTGTGGCTAAAGGTCAAATAATTGAAATAATTTCTTATGTAAAACTTAGTTGCTTAATATCTTTTATGTTTAAGTTGCTAACTCTTTTTCTACATCAAGCATGTTTGACATAGCTTTTAATTGTATTTTTAGTCAATAGAAGAAGATAAACAAAAGTTATGGCTTTTTCGTGATATTACGAATCATATGCTTAAAAGAACTTAAATTAGTTAAAATAGTTTCAAAATTTTTTAATAAGTAGGGTAAATTGGTTTGATAGTCCCCAACCTTTCACAAAAGTAAACATTTGATCCCTAACTTTTTTTTTTTAGTGAACTGACCTTAACTTTTTATTTTAGTTGCTGAAAAGCCATTTAAACAGTCGAAGTTAACGGTTTGATCGTTAGAAATTGTTGAACGTCATTTTTAATTGAAATTATTAAATTACCTTCAAATTAAAAAATTAAAACAAAAACTTATTAAAAAAATCTAAACAAATAATACAAACAAAAAAAAAAAAGAATTACGAACCCACATCTTCAAGCAAATAAACCTAGATCTTCAACTTATCCTCAAAAAATAAAACAAAAAAACAGGAAAAAAAAAGCTAAGAAAAAAACCAAAATGAAAACCCAAATCAATCATGCCTTAAACCCAGATTTAACAACATTCAATCACTGAGCGAAACATAAATTATTGAATATACTAGATCTCAATTTCACAAAAATTAAAAATGATTTAGTTTTTTTTCTCAACTCTGTCGAAAAAAAAAACAAATCTGTCTTAGATATGAAAAGATGGAGAATCTGGGGACCTTGAACTAGAGTTGGGAGACCCACCACGAAACTTGAATCTCCAAAGCCATTGAAAATCTTTAAGTAGTCAAGCTGCAAGCTTCAAACGTCAATCGAAATCTTCCCCATGTTGTGTAATGCCTCAAATTTTATTAAGTGATATTAGTATGTAAAGTGGTGAATTAGTGTGTCATGATGTATTTTTAAACTTAATTTGACTATTTGGTGACATTTTTAAATTAATGTTGCTTTTGATTATTTTAATGATTTTTAATCACTTCTAATTATTTGTTGAGGGTGAGCTCGCCGCCACCGTCAAGAAGCCAAACTCCAGGTGGTCGGCCACCTAGCTAGACAAAGGTACGTGGAGCTCATAACCGACTCCAATTACGCTCGATACATTTTCCGAGGTGCTCCTTAGGGCTTCTTCTGGCCGCACCTCTCTTGGGTGCCTCCTTGAACTCAATGTCAGCTCGGGTCGGACTATCATCATTCTGAAGTAGGCTGCTACTCGCTATCATTAGCCAACAAATGGCAAATAATTCACTGTCGAATGCAAGCTCATCCACCGGTGGAGGGACACGACACTTGTCGTTTGCCATTTGACACGTCATGATGTGACACTTGGGTTATGGGCAAAACCTACCTAACACTCGATCCAAGTAGTAACCTATAAATAGGATGCATTTATTGCGTTCTAGAGACAAGCAAGCTCCTTCCCAACTAACTTATTCCCGACCTCTGCCGAGCACCCTCTACCTTGAGCATCGGAGAGCTATTGTCTTGTTTACTAACTAACTTGCCTCCGAGGCGTCCCTCCTCTTGTTACAGGTCAACCAGTCTAGGCAGAGTCGAACGGGGAAGAGCTGAGCACCGTGTGCCGCCGCACGTGGTGTTGGTACAACGTCGGAACGCTGTAAGCATCAACATTATTCTTAATTATTATTTTAAATTTTTGAAACAAAATAATTTGTCAAATATCAACTACATCTTTTTTCAAAACCGTGGGTGGTACATAGTTTCTTTTACTGATTTTGCTTTCCTCTCTTTGTTTATTTAAACCCTCTCTCTCCCTCTTTCCTTCTCACTCGCTTTCTCTCTCACTCTCTCCCTTCTCTCTCATTGCCTCTTTTCTTCTCTCTTATTCTCTCAAATTTTTGAATAAAAAATCAAGCCAAGCTTTGGTTTTTAGTGGATTGAAGTCTCAGGAACGTGATTTAACAACCATAAACACGATTCGAGGATTGAATCGAGGTTAGTTTTCAAATTTCAAAACTTTTTCTCAATTTTTCTAAATTCTTAGCATTTTGAAATCTCAGCTTTCTTAAGCTTAGAAAACCTTTAATCTAAGTATGAGGAACTTAAAATAACTAGAATCTAAGCTTAGTTTGAAGAAAAATGGATTTGAATCAAGATTTTTCATTTTCTTCTATTTTTCCTATTTTTGGATTTTATTGGATTTTTATGGCAAATCTTGTTTAAACTAGTTCATAAATGTTTTATTATCCTTTTCTATCATCTCTGAGTGTTTTTCATACTTGAAAATTGAGAAAAACATGCTAAAATTGAAGATTTAGGCTAGTAGAGGCCGAAACTCGTGCCTAAAAAATTCTAAAATTTTCTGGTTTAGCAGGCCAGATTCATGCGACTGGCAAGCTAAACTTGGAAAAGTTCGGCCCACCGAACCTCGACTTTCGATAGGCCGAACTGCATAGTTCATCCGACTGAACCTGGGGACCGGTATGCCGACCGGGCATGTGAGATTTTGTAATTTTTCATCCGTTTTTGTTGTTCTGAAACCCAATTGAGGTTCCAACCTTATAAAATGATTTTATAAATACAAATGGCACACTAGGACACCATGAGACACTTTAATGACATAGAATATTTTAAGCTAAATACTGATAGACTTAGTTATTATAAATTTAAGGTTGTTCGTGGTTTCGTGGAGCTGACATGTAGCGGACCGAGATTACGGTGTGAGACACCGGCGCAAGTATAGAGGTAGAACTTCTACCCTCTTCTTGGTAACCTAGTTTTAAAAACGAGTTTGGCCTAGAAAGGATTTTCATTAGAAATATTTTCAATCATTGTTTGAGAAGGGATTTCATTAACTATTTTTATAAACAGTAGACTGAGGAGATTTTTATAATAAACCTCATAA
>CAMOHE010045546.1:0-37548 GCA_946598075.1 Artocarpus hirsutus | reverse complement strand
TATATATATATATATTTTAGGGCATGATGTCATATCAGAGATTGAGTCATGTAGTGCGCGACCTTGGGGGTAGGTCGCGAAACCCAACTGAGCCACTTCGGTGGTGAATATTATGCTTTGCCCAGAAAAAGATAAAAAGGTACTTTCTGGACGAACAATTTTCAAAATGAAAATTTACGTAAACGATTTCATTTGTTTATCTATTTAATTTTATTTTCTAATTCATTTCCTTTGAAAGGCAAATTCTATATTTAAATTATTTATCCGTGTTTAACATATAGTCCTACTGAACATTTCGCTCACCTTTTACTTGTTTTTAAACCTTTTTCCCTTCTAGGTGGAATCCAGTTAGGGCAGGCGGAGAGTCCATCGACTGGACTCGCAGACTGTAGAAGACCCTAGGTAGGTTATTTTATAAATAACCAAGGCATGTATTACTTTAATCTCTCTTTATCTTTGACTGTAATTGTAATTTAAACATTGTCGATACTATGTGCGTGTACAAATTGTGGGTCGGTGGGACCCAACGTGTATTCCTCCTCCTTTATTATTTTATTTCATTTTATATTCTCTTATTTGTTTAGTTATTATAAATGTTTGATTTAAAAGATTTCAAAATTCCACATTTTTCACTATTAATAAAATCCTTAAACTTGTACTTTTAATTAAAACTTTGATTTAATTAATCTAATCAACCACCACATCACCACCCATACTTCGGGGCGTGACATGTTGAGCTCTAGAACGTTGAGGAAAAGGATCAACGAGCGTCACGAAGCTTCAGAGCCACCAAAAATCTCGCTGTAGTCCTCGACGCAAGGCAAGAAGTTTGGCAAAACTCACATAGAGAAGGCAAAGAAAGGGGGTGCTATAGTACCCAAAACTTTTTGGTTTTTTTTTTTTTTGTTTTTCTATTTTTCTTTTTCTCTCCTCGCCAAACCATCATGTTCCTTATCCATTCTCTCTCTCTCTCTCTCTCTCTCTCACTTTTTCTCTATCTAAATCAATCAATCTCACTAGTGACGGTGGAAATGCCTAATGGCATCTCTTTCCAATGGTGTTCTTTGACGATGAGTGTTGGTGGCTGTGCATAGAGAGAGAGAGAGAAGAAAGAGATATTAAGGAAATCAAGTTTTTAAAAAGACAGGAAATCAGGTTTTTTTTTTTAATTTTTTTGTTGATATTAATAATATTATTTAGTTTTATTTTATTACTTTTTAAGTTTTTATTTTAATTTTTTACAAAAATATTAGTCTTTTTACTAAGATGCCCTTACTTAGGAAATCACATGTGTATTAGGTGACTCCTTTATTTTTTAACAAATATCAGTTAAAATCTCTCAGTAACTAAAATAAAAGGTTGGAGTCAATTCAATAAAAAAAAGGTCGGGAGACCACATGTTCACTTTTGTGAAAGGTTGTGGACTATTGGAGTATGTTATCCCAATAAGTAATAAATATTTATTAAGTTTATAAAGTTTTATTGAAACTCTAATATGAGTTTCAAGGTTTATTTTAGAAGTACTTTTTTGTCAAGTCACATTTTGCAAATTTTACATGAAAGCTGTTTTGGAAAACCAAAACACTTCTGATAGATCATGCAAACACTTTTAAAGCAACTTTTGGGTTTAAGAAGCCAAAAATAGCTTTAAAGAAGGCCACCCAAACAGGACTCATTATATTTTTGTGTTGTTAAAAAAGTATTTTCATTCATGTTTTGACTTTGTGTGGCTAAAAAGCTCTAGTTTATTGTAGTGTGCATGACTTAAGAATTGCAAAAGGGTTAAAGAGAAATTGCACTAAATAGCGCAGTTTTAATTCTTAATATAAGCATATAGCATACTTTCAAAAATATGTAAGTACATAACTTTTTTAAACCCACGTGCTCTTTTTAAACACTTGAATTTCTAATTTTACCTCTTTCTTTTTCTTCTTTTTCTTTTTGTTTTTGTTTTTTCTTATTTCGTTGTTGCTTCGTTTTTTCTCTATGTCATTCTATACTAAATTAAACATCGTTTTAATCTAAGTGAGCTATTTACTAAATATCATTACATTTTGGTCTATTTATTTTTATTTCTAATAAAGGATGGCCTAATTCCCTCCTTCTTCTTTAAATTAATAGGTTTTAACTGACATTATGGGTCATGTATCAAAGATCACTTGGAATTTAAATTCGATTGAAGGGTTCTCTTAAAAAAGTTGAAATTAACGAAGGATATAGCTCCATTTGGTTAGAGATGTAACCCCACGAGAAAGGATAAAAACAAGATGACAAACATTTGGGTAACAAGCTCAATTGGCGCCGCTTCTACACTCCAAGCATTCTAGAAAGGTTCTACAGCTAACTTACTTTGGAAACATTTTTTATTTTTATTTTTAAAGGTGACTTCTTCAGTAGAAATTCTTATTGGTAGCACAAGTTGCAAAACCATTAGATCTTGTCAAAATCTTTTTTTTTTTTTTTTTTTTTGTAGATTTGATGATATCCACCCATGAGTGTTCTTTTTAGTTCCTATAAGAGAAATTGGCTGTTTTTAATCTTATTAACTACTAAGGCGTGCGCACTGATTTTTTTGACATCAACAAGTTTAGTCTTGTAAGCGAATAATCGATATCATAATCAATCGCGAAACAGTTACAAACCCACATTTGTATATAGTTTGCACACACACACACACACACATATATATATTAGATGAGAGATCACACACATTTTTTTAACGAGCGAGAAAAGTCAACTTAAATCAAAGTAATCTAGCACACTTCAATTATATTGGCTCTCATTAAATACTTTATGGTTTGAGTTTCGTTCAACTTTTAATATGATTTAGATATATAATTAAAGCTAATTATTATGACTGATTATGCTTTAATTTATCCCCTTCTTCCACTAGAGCCGGTTGGCCTCTGGTAGTTGAAAAAAAGAGCAGCAACAAGCAATCCTAGATTGTAAAGCTCAACAAAGTCTTTGGTGTTGAAGTTTTGGCGCCACCCCGGTGCATCCACCGTTTGCCTTCCAAGTTGGCGGAACAAAACGAACACAAAGCGGTGGATCCCCACCGTCGGCCGTGGACTCTCATAGCATACCACTTCTTGTCCTACAAAACATGATAGGCAACAAAATTAATAACTATATATATATATATATATATTTGTTGATCAAGACAATTCTGTAGTATAAGCTATAACGAAGAAAGTTGTACTTGTCAAGTGTTTGATGAATTTTTTATACTTGCATATATTTGAATATATATAATTTATAGCTTTTCCAAAGTGTTGTTAATTAGCTTAATTTCTAAATCTACGTACGTTCATTCATCTGTGCATTCTAGGAACACTAGTGGAGCTAGATGGAGGAATCTGATGAATGTGACAATTAGAAGATCTTTTCATAACGGTAGAGACAAAATTAAACCATGCATTTTAGCTTATAGTTTTGGTCTGTCTATACACACACACACACACACTAACGTCATTGTTGAAGTTGATAATGATGTTGAGGAAAGCAAAATGGAATAGCTTATTCCTATGTAAAGGGAAAGAGATCGATCTATTCCTCATGATAGTGAGTGAATGCTAATTAATTGAATTATGCATTCAGTTCTTTGGTGTCGTGATGAGAACCAAATTTACTCTCCTTGACCAACTCCTGTCGTTTTCCTCTCTAGATCTCTCTCTCACAATCGTATGTCTTAAAAGATAATATATTAAGGAAACATTCAATGAACCAGCTTGATAGTGGAAAGAAAGATAGTTTCATGAATCCGGGTCAATGATATAGAAATCATGTTAATTAATTAGAATCGCTAAAAGTAATTAAAGCCTCTTTTTTTTTTTTTCATAGGGAATTGTTGGTAGTATTGGGTTAACAAGAATGTCAATATGTAGCAAAGTAACTAGGAAAGTTGTATATATACTCGTATTTGCATACATACATACATTATATTTTTATTTTTTTTTATTGTGCACAATTGTAACACTCCGAAATTAATTAAATGTTATTAATGTATAAAATGGTGGATTAGTGTGCCATAATGAATATTTTAAACTTAATTTAATCATTTTGTAAGTTTTTAGATTTAAGTTGTTTTCGATAATTTTAATGATTTTTAATTACTTTTAATTATTTTAATTGTTATTTTAAACTTTTGAAACAAAACAATTTGTCAAATGTCAAAAGATGCTCATTTTACAAAACAGTGAGCGGTACACGGTTTTCACACAGTGAAACCGCCTATTTTTCCCTCTATTTAAACTCTCCCTCTCTCCTCTCCTCACTCTCTCGCCCAATCTCTCCCTCCTCACTCTTTCTCTCCCTCGTCTCTCCCTCTCTCTCTACCTCTCTTTCTCTCTCCTTTTTCTCTCAAAATTTTTGAAGCAAAAATCAAACTCAAGCTTTGGATCAGTAGATTGAAGGCTCGGGAATGAGATTTAGCAACCACAAAAGCGATTCAAAGCTTTAATTCGAGGTTAGTTTTGAAATTCTAAAACTTTTTCAATTTTTTAATTTTTCTTGCATTTTGAAATCTAAGCTTTTCTAAACTTAGAAAGCTTTCAATCTAGGTTAGAGGAACTTAGAATAACTAGAATACAAACTTTGTTTAATCAAAAACGGATTTAAATCAAGATTTTTCATTTTCCTTCATTTTTCTCTATTTTTGGATTTTTTCAAAAATTTCGTTTAAAACTTGTTTTAAAGCATTAAAAAGTAATCTACTATGTTTTTTTTATCATGTATTGATAATACACATGCCTGAGAATTGAGAAAAACAAGTTGAAATGGAGATTTGGGCTCGGGAGGCCAAATTCCCGTGCCTAGAAAATTCTAGAATTTTTAATTCTAGATCGGCAGGTCGAACTTCGTGTTCGGCAGGCTAGATTCATCCCACCGGCAAGCCAAACCTGAAAAAGTTAGGTTGACCAACCTTGGTTTTTCGGCAGGTCGAACCGTACAGTTTGGCCAGCCGAACCAGGGGACCGACAGGCCGATCGGGCATGATGAAATTTTATAATTTTTCACCCGTTTTTACCATTTTGAACCCCGATTGAAATTCTGACTTTGTAAAATGGTTTTATAAACTTCAATGGCACACTAGGATACCATGAGATGATTTAATAACATAGAATATCTCACGCTAGATACTAATAGACATAGTTTTCACTCAAGGTTGTACGTGGATCCGCAGAGCTAATGTATAGCTGACCGGGATTACAGTGTGGGACACCAGCACGGGTATTGAGGTAGGACTTCTACCCCTTCCTTAGTAGCTAGTTTTAAATGTTTTGGCCTCAAAGAAATTTTTAACAAAAAGTTTTCAAATGATTGGTTGAAAATATATTTTAATTGACTAATTTCATAAATGGTAGAATTGAGGTGATTTTCATAATAAACCTCATAATGAATGTAAATGGTTATATTTGGTAAAAAGATATTTTTATAATTATAGAAAGATATATATATATATATATAATTATATATAAGGGCATGATGCCATATCATAAATCGGGTCGTGTAGTGCGCAACCTTAGGGGCAGGTCCCGAAACCCAGCTGGGCCACTACAGTGGTAAAATACATATGGTTTGCCCAGAAAAAGAAAATGGTATTTTTTTGGTCGACCTATTTAAACTATTTTGGTAAGGAAAACTTTTATTAAATTTTCACCTAATTATTTATTTATTCTAGTTTGTTTTCTATATGTTTACTTGAATAATGAAATTTCTTCAAAAAAAATTAAAATGTTTTGAAAATATAGTCCTACTGAGCCTTTCGCCCACATTTTCTTTGTTTTAAAATCTTACCTCTTAGGTGGATATCAGCTTAGGATCGGAGAAGAGTCCACTGACCGGACTTGCGACCAGTAGAAGATTTAGGTAGGTTCTAGTATAAATAATTCAAGGCATGTATAATTCTTAACTTTCTCATTTATTTTGGACTATGGTATTTAATATTGTCAGTACTATGTGTGTGTACAAAATGTGAGTCAGTGGGACCCATTCTCGTCTCACCTTATATTTTTATCATTTTTATTATCTCCTTATTGCTTATTTTGTTATCCTTACTTGTTCGAATATTATAATTGCTCGTTCTAAATAAAAGGTTTTTAAAATTTTCACATTTTTATAAATAAATTCATTAATTCTTAAACCCATGTTTTAACTAAATTTCTATTTAATTAACTTAATTAAACTGTCACGTCACCTTCCGTACTTCGGAGCATGACAATAGTTCTTCAATTTTTTTATAAGCCCAATTGTCATTACCAATAGGTCAAATATGCCTCCACTAGATAAATTATTATTCAATGTATTGTTTTATTATTTTTCTGATTTTTAAGCTTTATTTTCTTACTAGATCTTATATTTCTAAATGTGGCTATAGCAAATATTTTTCTCTAACGCTCGCCCATTAGAAAATACATATTTTTAAATACGTCTCCTTTAAATTCTATATATGTTAGGGGTCATCTTTATTGCATCATGAAGAGTGATCCTTCTAAAAACTTTTTAAAATGATCCATTAAAATAATTTTCTCAAATGTTTGTTACTTAAGCATTTTCTCATGCTACCATCCAAATTGTTTTTTTTTTTTTGGTTTGTTTCTCATGAATTCCATTTCTTTCTAATTCAACAAACTAAACCTGCATGTTGTCACGTAACAAGTGCTTCCAACTTTACGTTTTTGTTGATGCTTCTGAAACAAAATCCTACTCCCAGACCAACATAAAAATGTTCACTAACTAGCAGCTTTTTCAACCATACGCATACAGACACACATATACATGCATACATAAGCACATATATAATCATATATGTGTATAACACGTTCATGCTAGTACGTATATATGAGGCTAGGGAATATTAAATATGAATATATATATATATATATATATATATATATATATGATGCAAGGTACGAAATAAACTATCATATGGGTTTTTAGTGTTTTTCCGTAGGTCTTAAGAGGGGTTTTTAATAAAGTTTGTTATGACTTAGGTCAAGAAGGAATATCAAGGTTTAAGCTTTGTAAAGAAGAGGATTCAAAGCTTGGAAAGCCTTGGGTAAATTCTAAACCCAAAACCTTGACTAAATTTATGCATATTAACTGTTTAATATGTAATTTATGAAAAGAATGGACCATGGCACGTAAAAAGGACTATATGGCATGATTATGTATTATGGTTATGTGGATGCTAATGATGAAAAAAAGATAAAAAAAAATTATGGTTTAAGGTGAAAAAGACAAAGTGCGACAACTTTGTCATAAATACTAAGTTTAAACAAACTAAGCGTTTGATGAATTGATTTTAACCATGGCATGAAAAAAAAAATATTATGGCATGTTTAGTGTAGGTGTTATGTTGATGACAATGAGATTAAAGGATTGAGAATTAAGGTTTTAAGTATAAATGAAGAAGCTTGTTAAACTTTGACAAAAATGCAAAGTTTAACTAGTTTTTAAATTATTGAATGTTTGAGGCCCTTAGAGGCCGACTCATTCTCTATGTTTAACACATGATTTATTCAAAATATCATGTCGGATAACTTTCATGAAGAAATCCCACTCGAATTCCTATCAGAGCAAGCCAAAAAAATATTTATTTCAACTCTACCCTTCCAAGAATGTCACGAAGATGAATGATTTTGAAAACTAATAAAACACAAAATATGTAAATGTCATTGAAAAGGTTAAAAAATGCGGATAGTTTGTGAAAATTCTATACCGATTTCATGTTTTATGAGATTTTAAGCATAAAATTTTGTAAAAAGAAAAATGTTACGGAATGTTTTGAGTTTGACTAAGGAACTTTTGTAGGTTTTAATCCTTACAAAAAAAATTTGACATTTTAGTATATTGCTGTCATTTTTGGTCCCAGTGGCAAAATTGCCAAGATTTTGTGTTTTGGGCCAAAATCATAAAACTATATGAAATCAGAATTTTTCACCAAGGAATGTTGGTTTCCAACACAATTATGGGTAGTGAGTAACCACAAGTTATAAGTTTGAAAGGATCAAAAGTTTTTACTAAGAAAGGAAAGAGATGTATGTTAAGAATGAAAACATCAAGATTTTTGTATTATGTGTCATTATTATAAAGTTTTAATAAAAAGAAGTTTTAAGAAAAAAAAATGACATTTGGCTTTTTAATTGTATTAGAATTAAGGAAGTTTTGTTTTAAAACAGGTTTCGAAAGTTCTCTAAAACTCATCAAAGGCAAAATGTTCATTTTCTATAAAAAGGCCAAAATGGACCTCGAGACACCCAATTTAGAAAAATGTCCCTTAGCGAGAATTTTTTCGTAACTCACAAGAAACACAATGGTAAGTAAAAATAAGAAGTTTAGTAAAGTTACAAGGTTCACGAAAAAAACCCGTTAGGGTAAAATTGTCAATTTTAAAGAAATCGATAAAACAAAACTGAGCCTCTTGAATTAGCAAAATGCCCTTAGACAAAAAATATTCTGTAATTTGTGAAGTAACAAAACCGTCAAGTAAGATGAGAAATTTAACTAAGGGACGTTCAAGTTAAGTAAAGAAAAAGTAAATTGATAGGATACAAAGTTAAGTATATGGAATAAACGGAAATGTGTAAGTTATATTATTGATCAAAAATTTGGTAATAAGAAAGTTAGCTAATACTTGGGTGTTGTTTGAACAAGGCACAAAGCTGACTAATAGAAGGAAAAAAAATGAAATACAAACGCTAGAGTGTTATCTAGGTAAGTTTGAAACCTTACCTACAACATGAAGAAAATGAATTTCAAATACTATGAATACGTTTTATGTTTGTATTTGTTATGCATAAAGTTTTAAAGTTCAAGTCAATACTTGCAATGTATTTGCAATTGTTATGTTTAAAGTATATTTACATTTGTTATGTATAATGTTTCAAAGATCAAGTCATGTTTTGCAATATGTTTGCATTTGCTATTCTTAATGCTTAAATGGCAGGTTATAGCATTTTATATGCTCATTAAAGTTAACAAAAAGGTAAACTAATGATGATAAGTAAGTGTCGTACCAGCCTCTTTGATATGAGGTTTACAAGTTAAGTTAAAGTTATAATTTCATTGTTCGATGGTCCTAAGTCTTTCACAAGGAAAGCATTATGTTTATGTTCTTATGACTGATGATGTTGGTACGAACACCTAAGTTTACAAGACAAAGGAAAGATAAAAACAATGATAAGAAGTTCAAGTAAGTTATAAATAATATTAAGAAGCATAAATGGATGTTCATAAATGAGCATAAAAGGAATCATGCATTATGTTTCTACTTGTATTCCTTTCCATGAAATGTTTATGAGATATGTTTATGAAAAATGTTTTATGAGAAATGTTCATGAAATACATTTTATGAAAATGTTTACATGAAAAGGTTTATGAAGAAGGTTTTATGAAAGAGAGTTTTAAATGTTTGGTGAGATTATGTTTGAACTTACTGAGCAAAAGCTCATTACAAGTTCTTTCATGTTGTAGGTTATTCTACAGAGACCAGTAAGACTGGTAGAAGCTTGGTGTTATGGTGACAGATGTGAAAGTTGGATATGGATATCACTATAGCAGTTTTTTGATGCTTAAATATAAAGTTTCTGGTGTTTTAACGAAAAGTTTTCTGAGTTTGAAAAATTATTCTAACAAAGTTTCATGAAAGTAAATATTTCTTAATAAGTTTAATAAATGTTTTGAATGATTTTAAAGTCAAGTGTTGAGTTATGTCTCAACTTCAGTTGAAACAAAAGTCACAATAGTTTTTTAGTATGTTTAAAGAAAAAAATTTACCATGTATTTTCTTACTAAGTAAGAAATAAGTTAAGAAATGATGTTTAAGCAAGTTAAGTGACGGCCTAAAAAGGTGAAACGTCACAATAATCTCCACCACCACCCTTACTATCACCACTACCTCCGTATGCATATATATATCCCTACCACCACCTTCTCCATCACTGCCTCCTCCTTACCTTTACAAATCGCCACCACCACCATCTCCCTCGATACCACCTCTTTATGTTTACAATCTCTTCCTCCTACTCCATCACCACCACCACCTTATTTCTACAAGTCTCTACCACTACCATTACTGTCACCACCACCTCTTTATGTCTACAAGTCACCCCTACCTCCACAACAATCACTTCCCCCTCCTTCTATTTAACAATCACCACCATCTCCTTCACTACCACCTCCCTACATTTATAAATCTCCACCCCCTCCGTCTGAATGGCCACTGCTGCCACCACCATATGTTTATAGATCCTCACCACCATCTTCTCCTTCATTGCCACCTCCTTATGTTTATAAGAGTTTGCCACCACCACCATCACCATACATGTACAAATCCCTACCACGACCATCACCATCACCAACATCTCCATATGTCTATAAGTCGCCTCTCTTGCATCACCATCACCCCCTCCTCTACATCTTTACAAAATCTCCACCTCTGCTATCTTCATCACCTCCTCTGCCATACATTTATAAATCTCCTCTACAACCCTTGCCTTGACCTCCCCCACTTTAGTACTAAAAATCTCTTCCTTTATCCTCCCTTTTACTACCACTTCCCTACCACAATAACTTTCCTCCATTACCAATTACTTACCACTAAGCACACAAGTACTTTTACGGCTTTCATGATTGCAGTTCTACACTGCAATATAACAATTTAGTGTACGTTATTACTTCTTTGTTTTTTTACGCTTTGCATAATGTAATTTACATTGCAACACAAGAACACTATTCACTTATTTACTTCTCTGTTTCTGATCAATAACTATTATTTTCTTTCTATGATGTAGGTTATGGTTTGCTAGGCAAGTAATCTTCACTCACATGACACCTGGGCAAGGTTTCTTCATCAGTTGATCCTTAAATGAGAAAACCCGTTTAGGATTAAGAAGGCATAATTTTCCACTTGATGGCCTTTGCAGCTTTTCAACAAATTATTACTATTATTATTGTTCGGCATGACAACTTGTTACAAATTATATCTATATTGCAATTATATATATATTTTTTAAGAGAATTTTGACCATATTTTTGGTGTCTACAAAGATTCCTAAAGATGTCTTATATTAGAGTACGGTGACTCGAATTCTATTTGGTCTGACTCGAAAAGTTCACGGTGTGATATTTGTGGTGAAATTATAATTATGGGAAGTTTACAATCTTGTTCTTCATTTTTGTATTGTCTATTTTTTGCTATTTTCTAACAAATTATTATCAGAGCAAAAGCCAAGTTCAACATCAACAATGGCAATCATGAAATACAATATTCTACTTTTGGATCATAACATAAGATTTTTGCTATGGTAGGTCAAGATGCAGGCTGTGCTCATGCAAGATGGATTTGGATGATGTACTATTAGGGTTTGATAAGATGCCTTCAACATAGTCAACAGAGGAAAAACAATGTAAGGATCGAGAGGCCCTATCTCAAATTCATCTTTATCTGTCAAACCAAATTCTACAATACGTTATGAAGAGGAAAACTATTGTTGCATTGTGGTTGAAGTTGGAGCAGTTGTGCACGACAAAAAGTCTGATCAATAAGTTGCACCTGGAGTAGCGACTGTATTCTCATGGTATGACAGAAGGTACGTCTTTAGAAGATCACTTAACCATCTTTAAGGAGATTGTCTTTGATCTAGAATCCTTGGAGGTTAAGTGTGATGATGAAGATTTAGGGTTGATTTTATTGTATTTGCTGCTTTCTTCACTAAGGAGAAGATGAAATAACTTATGGTTAGATCATAGGCACAGGCAAAGGGCCTTGTTGTTTGAGGAAGACTCAGGAAAGGAATTCTAGTGGTGGTGAGAGGTGCAGGTCAAAATCCAATAATAGAGACAAAATCTATAGGTACTGTAAAAAAAAAAAAAGGCATGTCAAATCTAAATGATATAAGTTAAAGAATAAGAATACGAGAGCTATTGCTCATCAAAAGGGAAAACAATAGGAAAATTCTAGTGAAGCTAGTGTTGCAGAGGGATGACTACAGTCATTGAGAACTTCTAGTTGTTTCTGATGGCGACTCTAAACTTTACGAGGATTAGATTCTTGATTCAGGTTGCACATTTCATATGTGCCTTAATCAAGACTGAAACATATGTGTCCTAATTAGGACTGATTTTCAACTTATAAAAGTGCTTAAAGGTGTTGTGTTGATAGGAAAAAATGTATTTTGTAAGATTGTTGAATTAGAACGGTTAGAATTAAGATGTTTGATAGAGTCCTAGGATACTTGGTGATGTGAGACACATCCCAGATTCAAAGAGAAATCTTATCTCTTTGAGTACTCTTGATACAAAAAGGTACAAGTACACTAGTAAAGGTGGAGTCTTGAAGGTTAGCAAAGGTGCTATTGTTGTAATGAAAGGATTGAAAACACCTGCGAAGTTATACGCCTTATAGTAGTTACAGGTGATGCAGCCGTCACTACTCCTTCCTTATCAGATGGTGATGTTACTAGACTCTTACATATGCGTCTAGGGAATATGAGTGAGAATAGGATGGTTGAATTGAGCATAAGAGGACTTCTTGATGGCCAGAGTATTAATAAATTGAAGTTCTGTGAGCATTGCACTTTTTACAAGTAGATGAGAGTTAGATGCACAAAAGGCATTCACAATACAAAAGGAACACTTGATTATATTCAATATGATCTCTAGGGACCATCTAGGGTGCCTTCTAAAGGAGTTACTAATTATATGCTAACTATCATTGATGATTTTTCCAAAAAAGTTTGGCTGTTCTTCTTGAAGCAAAAGAATGATGTGTTACCTACCTTCAAGGAGTGGAAGACTATGATTGAGAAGTAGACAGGGAAGCAGTTAAAACATCTCCACACTGATAATGGCTTAGAGTTTTGTTCTGATGAGTTTAATGCTCTATGCAAGTTAGAAAGAATTATGAGGCATCGTGCAGTTCATCATACTTCACCACAAAATGGTGTCGCAAATTGAATGAATAGGATTTTGATGGAGAAGTTATGTTGTATGCTTTCCAATTGTAGTTTACTTTTGCACCAAAGCTACTTCTATAGCATGTTTTCTTGTTAATCGCTCTCTTGCTATTGACAAAAAGACTCCACAAGAGATATAGTTTGGTACTCCTGCTAGTTACTCTGATTTGAAGATATTTGGGCGTTCTGCCTATACTAATGTTGACAATAGAAAACTTGAACCTAGATCTATAAAGTGTGTCTTTATTGGTTATAAGTTAGGTGTTAACGGTATAAGCTTTGGTGTTTAGAAACTAGAAAAGTCATAGTCAGTAGAGATGTTATTTTTTATAAAACTGTTATGCTCCATGACTCATCTTTTAAAGATTCTTAAGATAAAAAAAGTAGAAATCTACCATACAGGTGAAGTCTGAGATTAGGTAAGGATCTATACGAGAATCTACATCTTAATTTACCTTAGAGACACAGGTTGGTGTTGCTTTTTCATCATCACCACCACCAGCACCATCATACTATTCTATTGCTAAAGACATGCCTAGAAGAGATGTTAGACCTCCACAGAGATATAATGACACTGATTTGTTTGCTTATGCCTTAAATGTGGCCAAAGATATTATCTAACGAAGAACTTTCTACTTACTCAGAGGCAATTAGTTGTAATGACTCTAATAGATGGATGATTGCCATGTAGGAGGAGATAGAATCGCTTCATAAGAATGGCATATGGGACTTAGTGAGATTATATAAGGGTAAGAAGGTTGTTCATTACAAATGGTTATTCTAAAAGAAAGAAAGAACTCTAAGAGTTGAATAAGCTAGGTACAAGACAAGATTAGTTACAAAAGAAAACAGTTAGGTTTCGGGTGTAGACTGCACAAATGTATTCTTTCTAGTTGTAAAGCATAGCTCGATTCAAGCTTTGCTAAGTATTATGGCCATACACGATTTTAAGCTTAAGCAGTTGGATGTAAAGACAACATTTTTACATAGAAAACTTGAGGAGGATATCTACATACAGCAGCCAAAGGGTTTAATAGTCCCAAGGAAGGAGGACTATGTGTGCCTACAGGAAAAATCTCTTTATGGTTTGAAATAGTCACACAGACGGTAGTATAAGAGGTTTGACTAATTTATGACCACTCATAGTTTCAAAAGTAGCGGTTATGACAATTGTATCATGACTCGACTTTTTAAGTCGTTCTTAATACTTGTCTTACTTATTTTGCTATAAAATTAGGAATCATTTTTTTTAAACATAGAACTTGTAATTATCATATTTCATAAGTTCAATTTTGTTCCGAAAGAAGTTTACAACACTCACTTATTTTACATTTCACACCATATCATGCTTAATATTTTCCTTTAAAACAAAATATTCTAAAATACTTGATATACAACAAAAACATTCCTGCAATGGTATTCATACCCTTGGCTCCACAATTGCTCATCCATTGTTGCTAACTCAACAATGATTTTATTCTTGCCTCTTGGTTGGATTGGGGCATTTGGTATGCAAAGATCTTGAGGGTAGAAATTGGAATATGCAAGATTCCTACGTTTGATACAAGAATTATGATTTTTGGATTCCTAAGAAACTCAATCTTATAGGATTTACTTTACCCCATTTTAGGGTAATCTACATCCCATCCAATAATATGATATTCATATTCTTAGGAATCTCAAGACCTTAAGAATTTCACATTGTCTTCCATGATGATGATGGTAAATAAATAATATAAAATAATATAAAAACTATTAAATATTTATAATATTATCAAAACTTAATATTATTAATTAATGTTAATATTAATAAAAATAATAATATATTATAAAGAATTATATTTTTATTATTATTTATATTCATATTCATATCCATATATTATATATTATTTACAATAAAAATATATTATATATAATATTTGAACATAATTATATTATTATTAAAATAATAATTTGATAATAAAGATAATAATAGCATTAACAATAATAATAAAATATATATAATCTATTACATATACATTATTTAAGTAATATATTATTATTAATTATACTAGTAAATAATATATATAAATACTATAAAATAAAATAAAATAAAGATAATTTAGTACTATTTATTACATAAATATTATATTAATATAAAATAATAACAATTTAATAATAAAGATAATAATATCATTAACGATTATAATAAAAATATAATAGTATAACATCAATATGAATAGTATAATAGTAATATTCATGATAATATCAATATTAAATTAATACTATTATAATAATAATAAATACAAAATATAATTAACTATGTATAATATTTTTATAACGATATTTTCATTTAATGTTAATATTAATATAAATAATGAGATATTACTAAAAATTATATTTTTATTATTTATATTCATATCAATATATTATATATTCTATACAACATTTTAATATTAATCCTATGATTATTATAAATTAATATTTTTATATAATATAAATATAGATATTATATTAATATAAAATAATTATTTTTAGTAATAATGATAATAACAACATTAACAATAATAACAATTTAATAGTATAATATCAATATGATTAGTATTATTAATATTCACAGTAATATTAATGTTAAATTATATATAATATTATTTTATTAATCATATTTATATTGTTATTATTATTTAAAATTAGTACTAACATAATATCTTGATACATTTAATGTTAATACCACAATTTATTTTTGTCAGTTATACGAGATTCCTATTACAACCAAACACATTAATATATTATTCATAGGAATCTAATAGAAAATTCTTATGTACAACCAAATATAATAATATTAGTTTAATGGGAATCATTTTGCCTACTATCACTTTCTAAAAAATATCATTCCTACTGATTATTACACACCAAACGCCCTTATAGTACAAAATAAATAGGTGAGCTATTGCTTAAGAAGTCCAAACATAATCCATAAAATAATTTTTATACTTATATGCATGATCCATGTATACTTATTTATGACCTTTAATTATTAATTTCGTATATGCTTATTTTAATTACTTAAAATAAGAGCATTGTAAATGCAATTGCTTTAATGAAATAATAGCATTTTTGAAAATCTTTTGTCCATGTTGTAGTTAGGTTTGAAACTTACTTGAAATTGCACTGCACTAATCCAATTTTCCCATTTCCTTCATTATCCGTCTATATGTCCTGCTTGGACACGTTACCATCATTAGCTAATTTATTTATTATCAACTACATGTCGATAACGAGTCTTAACCTTAATTACTTATCATATTAATTAGTCAATGTTCTAGAAACCCAAGCACAACAGAATTTATTTTTCCTTATTTTACGTTACCTTTCCATCACTAACGAAACACAGAATTATTTCCACTAAGGGAAGTTTTCTTTAATTTGGACGTTTTAGAATCCATTCGAACCGTTTCACAAAAAATGACATTTTTGCCCACGATGGGCCTTGGAAAACTTTTTGAGCCTATAGTTGTTAAAAACTTGCATTTTGTTACTTATTGATGATAGGCAAGAAAAACGAGGCATCAGTTTCCTTTTTGCGAAAAAAACTCAATTTTATCAAAAATTTATGGTTTTCCCAAACTATAAAAATTTTGATGACTTTGGCCCCAAAACCAAAAACGTTCATTTCATAACATTGTGCTTTTTTTTTTTTTTTGCAAGGATTTAAACTTCCTAAATTACCTAGGTCAAATTCCTTTAATTTCAAAATGCTTTTCTTTTTACATTATTTTTGAAATTTTTCATTAAATATTATAAAATTTTTAACTAATAAACCATGCAAAATTTCAACAAACTGTTTGTGATTTTCAATAGTTTTGATGATATCTATAATTTTTGTATTTTAACTTTTCTAAAATTCTAAATTTATGGTGGAGATTTTAGGCATTTTTCAAACCAGCCGAGTTTGTATAGAACTTTTCAATGTAGTCTTTTAAATTTTCATAAAACTTTGTTCACAAAAGTTGTTGATCTTATTGTTTTGGACATTTTTAGGTACTTATTCACTAAGTAAATTACTTCTAAACTTGTCAAAATTTCATTTTCTTGAAAATCATCCAAACTTTGCATTTAAGCATTTTTTTTTCAAACTTGTTTTAAAGCATAAAAACCATAGTTTTTAACCATCAACCATTATCATCATACACATATAAAACCACATAGTCATGCTATAGAGTTCTTTTGACATGTCATAGTCCATATTTATACAAATACATACAAACTTTATTAAAAAAAAAACAACGGCAACAAAGTTTAAAGCATAGGTTATGGGTTTTACCAAAAGTTTTTTCCTTCATTTGTTCCTCTTTTGTGAAGCTCAAAAGATTGCTACTCCTTCTTTCTAACATCATGTTAAGTACCCATGAAAACCCTACCCTTAAAAGCTCAAGAAGGCTTGAAAACTCATAGAAGAACATTGGAGTTTTTACCTTCAAAGTTGACAAATTCTTGGACTAGACCTAAAGCTTGATTGGAAGATGTTTTCTTGAGGAAATTTTTGAGAAAATTCTAGAAGAGCTGTTGGTTTTGGATTATGGGAGATGAGAGTGTTTTTGGTTCTAAGCATGCATAAAAATGATGACAATAACTTAGGATCTTTTTCCAAATTGATGACTCACTAAACCTAGTCATCACTTAAGACTTTTTGTGGTAAAAATTTAGGTCAATTCGTATGATAAAAACCAGCCACAATAAGAGGTGGGGTGGTTCAATTTCTCTCTTTTGGGTGTCCTTATGGTGGGTCCTGCTAACTTTTTGCATAGCATAATTTTATACTATATTGTATTTTTTATACTGAGCAAAAAATAGAGGGGATATTTATTTCAAACAGTCCAAAATATACTTACTTTTTTCCTATCTTTTCTAATCCCAATATAGTATTTCATATATCTGTGTTTGTACTTTATCGATACAATTACACTATGTTATGTATCTTTTTACCTTTATGTGTCTTTCTATACTGTTTTCTATTAACTGATGAATTATAGACACAAAAATCTTTATCAGCTTAACTATCCATTTTTTATACTATTTTGGACCATAGCACGATTTTCCACTTTAATTAACATACTCTTCCTTTATTAATTTATACCAGAAAATTATAATTAATGTGATATAAATTTCACTTTAAGAGTATTTTATAAATTTTTGAGTATTTAAACTCATAAAATTTATATATTTAAAATACTCCAAATTGCACAAAATTTATAGACATATTACATATTAATATTACTTGTAAATAATTTACATTTTATCATAATTTTACAAAGTATGATTTATTGAGGAAAATTTATTATTTAATTTTAAATTAATTCTAGATATAAATTAACAAATTTTCTCAAACATTACAAGTTGTGTCTACTTTAAAAAGAGTAATGATGGGTCGTTTATATATCTACTCTTATACGTTGATGATGTTGTAATAGCAACAAAGGATAAGGAAGAGTGATAATGATATGTTAATGATATGACAGTTGTCCCTTGGCTAGCATGGGGGAGTGTACTGAGTAGTAGATGCTGAAAGGGCGAGACACCCTCCTTCTAGCACCAAATATTGGTGCTTTGAAATTGATCAATATCAGGCGTAGCTGCGCACAACGGTCAGACTCCCTCTCTCGCCTCTACACATCCCGCTCTGGTCAGACCAGTAAAAAGAGGGAACTCCTCGGGAGTCAAGGGGGTACCAATGTAGTGCCTGCCTAGGGCTCTCCGACACTTAATCAAGTACCTATTTGGTCTAGAGAAATGCAGAGAATAGGAAAAAGAGTCCACTTACCATGAAGGTGGAGTTAATGCTTCTATTTATAGTATTTAACATGGATCGGATGTGAGGTGGGTTCACTTTATGATCTGAGTGTACCGTGGTATTGTGCCAAGGTGGCAAGTGACAGATGTCATGGTCTCCTTACAGGGAGGATTTTTTGTCAAAGGGTCAAAATGGTGCCATGTAGTGGTATCGTGAAAGGCATTCACGTCCATGTGTAAAGTGTTGTTGTACTCGGGTAAGACCGCTCCAAAGACTCGAGCAGGGCAACATAGTCAGGTAGGCTATCCTTACTGCTACAGTGGTTAGCCTAAGCTAGGGAGGCCTCAGGGTCTTATAGGCCACTAGGTGTTTTGGTAATCTTTAAGGCAGCATGATAACTATTTTTGTCGAGCAAAGTGCTCGGTGTGCTTCCTGGGGAGGCTTTCAGGTAAGCAATCTAAAGACACCCTTAACAAGGACCATAAGTAAAAGATATGTCAAGTACTATATGATCAAGTCAATTTTCATTTGATATAACAAATTTTAAGCGTTATTAATGTTTGTTGGGGCTATTTTATCGTGGGCCTTCATACATGGAGGGTGCAAACTTCATGGCCTCCTCCTATTAGCTAGGGTGTTGTCTAATAAAAGTTGAAGTGGCTACATGATGAGTGATGAGCTGATCGAGTTTGCGGCAGCCAGTTTGGTGTTAGGAGTGGTCGAAATGGGATGTTTAGGCTCTTCCTATGGTGGCCCCAACTAGGTGACAGTCAGACCCTAGTAACCCCAAGGACAGTTCGAGTCCGAGGGTGAGACCCGTTGCGATTTTGGATCCATTGGAGATGAGAAGTTTGCATAAAGAGAGCCTTCGAGTATGCATGTGGCATGGGAGAGGAACATGCACAATTATGAAGGAATTTCTTACATAATTGATGGTGTTAATCTATTTAATCAAGATGTGGTATTTCGGTGGAATAGTATTTTCAATCCCACAGGTGAAATAGTCTCATAGGAAAGTGACTTCAATGGGTGGGATAGTTTAAATAAAGCCTAGAGATAGGTTTAAGAGAGAGAAAAGCTGGTAGTTTTTTAATGGTGGCTCCAGCTCTCCTTATGCATGGGGATGATTTTGTTCATGGAAAGGGATGGTTTTAGAGAGATTTGATGATGCTTCCAAGTTCAAACGAGGTTAAGCAAGGGTCTTGGGCGTTCTTTGGAGTTTGCCAAAAAACATGGAACTTGAAGTTTTTTAGCAAGTGCATGCAATGAACTTGGGTCGTAGTAATGTCCTTTCTAGATGATTTTGAGGCCAAGGATGAAGCTTACGATTATTTCAATGTAGTTATGGCAGTTCGTGGTGGTTGTGTAATGATTTTAGCTTGTAAGGAGTAGTAGCTATATTGGCTATGAATATTCTTGGGTGGAGATGATGACGGAGAAGATGGTGGTTGTGGTGGCTATGGAGGTTTTGTTCTTGGTGGTCTGAGTAGGATAGGTTTCATTAGTCCTCTTTCATGGGTGCTAAGGGGGTATTTATAGAGATCTAGTTCAGTTGAGGGTTCCTTTTACTTTGGCATTTAGTTGGGGGGAAGGTCCAAGTCTGGTTCCACGAGAGCAACCATATGTGACAACTTCCCTTTACGGGAGGTTTCCCTTTCAAATTTGAATTTGGTCTTCAATATGGGTATGGGTTTGTCAAGGGCATTTAATGATCAGTCGACCTAATAATGCTATTTCGAGGGGCCTACTATAGGGGTATCCAAAGGAAAAAGCCTTGTCTTGCCACTTCATGCAAAGGTTAGGCCTTAGGGTTGAGTTCTCCTCTGACCTACCCCTACTTGAGGGGAAATTTGTCTCTTGTAGCAAAAGTCATATGACCCTGTAGCAGGATTCCCTCGGATGAGTTGCTAAGGCTAGCGTGGTGGGTGAGCTGACTCGACAAGTGACCTAGCGCAATAGGTGGGCCAGAGAGGCTGATATGTTAGATGGGCCAAAAAATGGGCTTTTCTAATGTTAGGCTTAGGCTTTTAAAAGGGTTTTTTTTTTTTGCTATACTGTGCTCTAATTTCATCTATGCCTATTTTATTTTAATTTCAATTAAACTTAAAACCATAAAATAATATGTATATATATATATAAAACAAGTCTTAAGTCCGGTATCAATTTTCATCTAACACTAGTGTGGGCATTGAGTTGGCGTTGCATTTGACACATTATAGGCTTCTATTGGCAAAGGCCATTGAAAAGTGACTGACAGAGTTAGGGACCTAAAGTGGTGCAGAATATTATATCATAGATCAAGGATAAAAGTGTAACCTTAATTAAATAATGAAGTAAGGAAGGGAATAAGATATATTTTTTGCCCGTCGTAAACGACAAGATACATAAAGAAAAAAGAATCAATGATTGAAAGAACGACAATATGTAACTTTAGTTGATTAAATTGGCAACCTACTATGTACTTATATGAGATGTGATCACAAAAAATGTAATTAGAAAATGATAAAATGTAAGCATACATATATTTCTTAAAAATAAAGCAAACTAATAATTATCCATCTAATAAATTTTGGGAACTCCTTCCCGTTCAATTACTATAATGCGGTAGGGATTTTTTTGAATGGGTTGTTCTGTAGAAACCACTAAGTTTCATAAAATTGCAATTGAGATAGTTTTGGAAGAAAATATGGGTTGGGGAGACAAGGAAAGAAGAAGTCTCAAACTTGCAACCACCGTCGAACCAATTTGATGAAACCGATCTTCCACGATGAAGGGCAATGATGAAGATATGGAAGAAAATATGGGAATCGAATTGGAGATGGAATTAGGGTTTTGATTTGGGAATGAAAAGTCCTCTTCAAAGAAATGCATTCAAAATGTTGAAACCAGTAAATTAGAAACTACAAAAAACTACAAAAATGACATTACGTTTGATGGTTTATATTTTTTAATATACTAGTTACATTTTTTGGGATTGTTTAATCCCTCCACGTGTGCCTAGTTATACTGTTTTCGTTTTAGGTTACCCTTTTTCATGTCACAGCAATCTGATCTCTATCTAACGGCTAGATTACATGTATGGATGAGAAACGGCATCGGACAAAAGACTCACTTTATATATATATATATAAAAACAACAGTCACCAATAAGGTTATTGAAAAAAATCTCTTAAATACTTTTCTAAAACTATTAGAGGAATTTTTTTTGGGTTAAAAGAAGGTATGAGAAGATGAGAAAAAGTTAAAACTATGAGCTATAATTATGTAATTAATCTGATTAAAAACAACTTTCTAAAAGTCATAGATGCGTGAAGCCGGTACACTATGATGAACATGGCAATTTTATTATGAAATCTCCATTGTTAGCAATAAACAACAATGAGAACTTTAATGTATATTATACACACACACACATACACACACAATGAGAACTCATATTACACGTGTTGATCGCTAGTCTAACTACTCGTTTTTATTTAAGTGAAAACTCTAAATGAAGAAATAAAAATATTACTTTTAATATTAGTTTTATCTTTTTTTAATGAGAAAAGCTTCAACGAGTTAATATATATCTCAAGTTGATGAGAAATTCCCTATGATTCTTTTTGGTCATTCAAATCGTACACAGCAATTTTGTACATTCATGTTGAAAATATATACATATATATATATATATATTACGTGTATATATTTTTGCTTTATCTTGTAGGTTTAAGTAAGGTAAATAACATTGAGTCCTTTTGTGTTTTACCTAAATATTCAGATATATGTGTGGATCAAAACATAAACACTTTAGACTTATCTTTGTTAAGTTTTGATATAAAATAACAAAAATACCCATCATCTCAGCAATTGCTTTTAAAATACCAAATCTCAGCCACTCATTTAATTTTTACCAAAATAATTATAAATCACAGTTTAAAAAACAAAATATCATATTTAATATTAGTCACTGACCTAATAACATTAATTCTAAGCCATCCATCTCATTTGTAGTTGAATAAAAAAAAAAAACCTAACTTCACATCACCACCCTAGCTCAGCCACCACACCCGACCGCCTCCCTCACCCGACCTCTTACGGATATCCAGCTCCCTGGGGCCGTCATGGTTCTTTGTGGCCCTCGCCCTTTTCCCCAAGCTTCTGACATCCATGGTCGTAGCCAACCCCTCTCCGTCGCCCCTCGACAGCGCTACCTACCCACAACGTTCGCACACCGTCGCACTCGTCAAGCCCCTTTCCCATAGTCCTCCCACTCTGCCGCGGCCTTTTCCCTAGTGCTCTCCACCATCTCCCTACCCTAGATTGAGAGAGACTAAGTGATCAAGAGAGCTTTGTTTTTTGTTTTTTGTTTTTTTTTTTTGTTGTTGTTGTTTTGTAATATTTCATATCTGATTTAACATTTTTTAAATTTATATCTGATTTTTATTTTTTCAAAAAATTTGATTTTTTTATTTGTATAATTTTGTTATAATTTTTAAACTTTTATAAACAATAAAGTATTTGAAGTATTTAGATGATAATTAACAATTTTAGTAGGATTTAGTTAGTCATACTCAGAAAAAACTAATTTATAATTAAAAGACATATTTTAGGTTAATTAACCCAATAGATTAAAACTTTTTTTGATGGTTGGAGGGGTAATTTTTTCATTTTAAATAAAATTAACGATCAACTAACAGTTAACTTTCACGGTCAACTAATGGAGGAGGTTTTTCTGTAATTTTTTAAAATAGTTAGAGGGTGTCAGTGTGATTAATTTTTGTTCATAGGGTGTCTCTATTATTTAAATAAAGTACAAAAAAATGTGAGTATAATTTACCTGTTTAAGTTCTTAATTATCAAAATGATTAACTTCAAATAGGTTCATCGCAACTCTATAAAAACATGATTCAGAACGAAGAAAAGAAAGGGGAAGAACCCACAAATATAATTGGCATGTATTTCGAAAGGTCAGGCATTGACTCCACCGAGCGTGACATGTATGTACGAATGCATTGACCAAATTTGAATGTATCTATGTACGGATGCGTTGGCCAAGCCTTTGCCCAAAACTAGGTTAAATATTCAAAATGAGAATAGCTTGAGATTAGTTACTAGTAGTACCAAGGATGAAAATGTTGATGCGATCGAGGTTGTCGAGATTTTGATTAACTATATAACATTGTAGATATTGTTGATATTGATAGATATTCAGAAAAAAAGGATTTTAACTTGTAATTTTTTCTTATAACTTTAGTACTATCAAGGATGAAAATGTTAAAGCAATCGAGGTTGTCAAGATTTTGATTAACAGATAACATTGTAGATATTGTCGATATTGATAGATATTCAGAAAAAAATGATTTTAACTTGTAATTTTTTTTTACAACTTTGTACAATGTTAAAATAATCAATATTATTTAATTTGAACTAAGTTAATAATATAATTAATACAATATTGATCTAATATAAGAGCTATATTGACTATGTTTCTAATATTATTTTTACATACTCATTACAAATAAGATACAATAATATAATAGAATACATAGAAACTACCACTAAACAAATTAAAGTACACACAATCTCTAGGTGTCTTTAATATCAAAGGGAGTTTTTAGCCGGCTGGAAAGTATCATGTAGGTTCCAATCTTGATCTAAACGATACATTTGCTAGAATATTCCCATTGAATAGTTCTGGATGTGTCATATGTATGTTTCTTGATCTCTTTCTATTATTAATTCATAAATTAGATATTGTTAATTTATCTAATTTGATGAGTAGTCTTCTTGGAGTTGTAATGATATCTCAACACTAATTTATGACAGAGGATACACAGGTATATCAAAGAAATCATCTTAGTATTGTACTATGAACTCAACCCCATTTGAGAACTATAAAGAATATTATAATCATAAGAATTTTTGTTAATTCCAAAACTCATGGAGTCAAAGCTTAAGGCAACAGAATGCTTATCAGTTTGACTCATTTGAGCTCCACCACATCTACTTATGTGTTGCTTTATAATTGTCCTAATTCCCTCACTTGTTGCCTTACAACTAGGATCTTCATATTGTATAGCATGCATAAATTTTTCTTCACCAATAAATGGACTCAAGAGTATTTAATTGAACATTATACTTCCTTTTCTTTTATAGTTTCCGTCATCATTATCATCACCACCCCACTATCATCATCATCATCATCAATGTGGTCGGAATTGTAATAAAATTTATGTGCTCCATGAAGAATAGTAATTGAAACTAGTAGACAAAAATAGTAAAAATATAGTATGCATATCTTCATTTAACAAGACATAGGGTTTTGCAAAAGAGTCATGAACTACTTATTTTAAAAGTAAAAATTATTTAAAAACTAAATAAGTCTTAATAAATGCTTTTTTTGTATTATCTTTAGGTTCAAAATATTAGTCATATTTTATTAAAAATAATTATAAAAAAAGTCCTACAAAATTGATTTTTTGTGCAAAAAAAATTTTCCTAACCTTTTTAGATGTTTTGTGGAAATTTTAAAAAATATCCTAGATTTTCACTGATATTCATCTATATTAGGATATTGGTGGACATTGTAGATATTTTATAAACATGTCGGAAGAAAAATCATTCTCCTCCATATTTTTATCGAGACTTCAAAAGATGGATATTGTCATGAAAATATCTACAACATTGTGGACATTTTCATCTTGATTACTACTTTCATTTGGGTGGGGGGGGGGGGGGGTGTTGTGTTCAATTAATCGAGACAGCTTAAACGTGCACATATACATACGCAAAGTATTAAATATAGACGAGTGGCTTTCCATGATTTGAGTTGTGTAATTTGAATTAGTGATTTGAATTGATATCCGAATTAACATTTGGATGTGTATTTAAGTTTTAATTTGAATATGGAATAAAATTAAAATTTGTATTTGGAGAGGTAGTGAAAATAGGTTTTTGATTTAATAACAATTCCAATTAAATCTTAATGCTAATTATCATAAAAAATATGCAATATAGATTTTAATTTATTCCTCTCTTTATTAGGAACACAATGAAAAAAAGAATCTTCTTAATTGGATATCAAATCAAGAAGTTATGATTTTTTTCCCTCAAATATAAGAGTAAGAATTTCATCTTTTATTGTAGCAAAAATATCCAAATTTTAAGAGTTTAGGGGGAGTTAGAATTCTAAAAACTTAGATTCTTGATACTTATTTGATTCGGATTTTGGGGGAAATAAATACATATCTAAGGGATTCTTTATAATCGAATCTAAATTTGAGTCTATTGAGTCCAAAGAATACATAAAGCAAACGGACCATAAATAATTTTAAAGTCTTCCTAACTTTATCTTAGACTTTAAAAATATCAATTTACTCCATAAACTTTTAAAACTCCTCATTTTGCCCTCCAAATTTTTAAAATTACCATATTGCCCTTGAACTTTCAAAGCTTATCACTTTGTCTCCTTAATTTCCAATTTTCTGTTCAAATAAACAGAATTAAGCCCATGTGATCTACACTTAGATCACATGTAAAGTTAAAAAATGAGATTTTATCACTCATAAATTTTATGTCATGTTTACACTTTCACTTTTACGCAGTTATTTATTTTTATCTGAACTCTTATGTGGAAAAAGTTTACCTACACATATCTTCTCATTTTTAATCCGTAACTCATTTAATAAGTTGATATTATTTGTTGTTATCTGAATTTGAATAGTAAAGAAAATAAGTTACATATTAAAGATGAAAAGATATAGTGAACAATATCAAAAAGAAATGCGCATACAGATTCTTCTTAAATGAGAGCAGATAAACAAACGTTAAATGGGAGTGTAAATATGAAACAAAATTTGAGAGTGGTAAAATCTCATTTTTGTTCTTGTAGGTGACTCATATGCGAATCACATGAGCTTAATTCTCTCTATTTGAACGAAAAATAAAAAAATATAAGATAAAATAAGAAGCTTTAAAAGTTCAAGGGCAAAAGATGATTTTTAAAATTCAAAAAGTAAAATGAAAAGTTTTAAAAATTCAAGGACAAAGTGAACAAGCCTTTTAAGTTTAAAAACCATTAGTGTTAATAAGCCATATAACTCTACAAATTGCAAGTTAAAGATATCATGTTATTTAAAAAATGTTTTACCCATTCAATAATCACTCCAACTCAAGAGAGCCCTCCTTTTTTTCCCATTTATTTTTTCTTATTATCTCCCGGTGTGATAAGATCCAAATAATTCCATTGAACTCAACCATAAAAGTTAAACACTATATTGTATGCATCAACGTAAGCAAGTACAAAACCAAAATTCTTCCACACACGCAGTAAAAAGGTGAAAAAAGTGGGGGAAAATGGTCAAATGAAAGTACAATTGACAACGTTTTTGAGATTCCCCTTAATAGGGTGTTTGAAGAGGTTTACTAGGGTGTTTGAAGACGTTTAAAACTATTTATTAGAACTATTTTTACTATTGTATGTGAGAGCTTTATACTGTAATAATTTTTTTATTGTTACTGTAGCATATGTAAATTTTACACAGTTTATAACTAAAAAAATGGTGTAACCTACTAACTGTCAAACACCACCAAAAATATGTTTGAGAAGCAAGATGGCCTTAATTTGGCCCAACCAATCTCAAGTGTCAAACTACCAACATTCTGTTGGTTTGACTAGCTCAGTCCAGTACAAATCAGTTCAAATGATTATCATAGTTTAAATAAGTATTTGATAAAGCATGAATTCAAATTAAACTAATAGTTCAAACTGAGCTGAACTGTCCAACTTAAAGTTCAAACACTCCTTCCATTTTAACATTTTAAACTAATATTGAACTATGATTTCACTTTTATATATTTATATGTATAATTTAACACTATTATTTCATATTATTGTTAATTAAATAATTTTCTTTTACATATTTCATATTTATTCTTTAAATAAATAATTTTTTCATGCTTTAAACTGAAGCTTTCAATACTCATTCAAACATAAATTCAGATTAGATATCTTGTTCGAATCGGATTACTGTTTACACTACACGATTCAGATTTTTCTATTCAAACCAGAATAATTCAAACTAACACAATTCAAACCAAAGAACGAAACAGGGCACAAATGGATAAAAGGCCAATGTACTCTGCAGATATTATTCAACCACTTAAATGGCTATAATCAACACTTATTCTGATTGATCACAGATTCAGAGATTAAACGTGGAATCCGGATCTCTGACCTAGCTCATATGAAGAAAATATAGAACAAACGAAGTACAGGCCAAAGGATATTGCCAGGTTCTCCAGGGTTACAATGAAGTCAGCCAGTCAGTCACATTTGTCAACCATCTGGTGAAATCTCAAATCCCTTTTTGTGCACAATCCCACCATTATAATTTCAAATACTTTGATCCACTTACAGAGAACAAAATTCTCAAGGCATAAAAGAATAATCAATTTACATTAATTCTTGCCGATAAAGATCACAGCAAAGCCGCCCTTGTGAAAACGAGCAGAGTCATGGAGAAAAGAACTGTCTTAAGTCCGGCTACGCGCAAAAGATACTCCGAGACAAGTCCCTCTCCCTTGGGCGCAGTAATCCATATCAAGGATTTTCTCAACCACCATAAAAGCCTACGGAACAACCGGCCCCAATCCTACTTCAGCTCGACCTTACAGACGCTAGCCTTTCGAGCAGCTCTCCTTCTGCTTTGGATTTGGTAGACGTACTCGGCAATGATGACATGAAATTTTGGAGCAAGGTTACTTAGTGAAGAGACATTTAGACCTGCCTTTCTTAGGTCCCTTATCAGACATTTTTCACCCTTCTGAAAATGAGTGGGGCAGAGAGAAGGGACTGTGGATCTCAATATTGGTTTACAGCATTTAAGAGGCCCTGACTGCATACTGAACATGGGAAAGTGTGTTTACTAACTAAAAGTAATTACGTACAGATCATACTCGATGAAAACTTGACAGAAAAGTCATTTCATGCCACAACAGTAAAAACTTAAGAAGTCAAACATGGTGAAAGCTCACACATGACACACATACCCAAGAATACATCACATAGACATAAATAAATTAGAAAGAAGGTTTTTGCCACCTTTCTAGACATTCAATCTAATCAGTAGAGAGTTTCTGCATTGGTTTCAGCTAGATTGAATTTCAATTTAATTGTTACTTGGCATCAAAATTGTAAATCCTAGCAAAAAGATTATTCTCTTAAAAAAATATTCTAAAAGCAAGCAATCATGGTTTGACGACAAAATAAAGTGTGTAATTCTCTCAAGTAAAATTTTTTTGTGTCAATGTTTAAAATTGGTATATGCACAGTTATAAGTATATGCATGTGGTTCATCTTTGTTGCGCAAAATGACCTTGCCTTTAATAGGAAAAAAAGCATGTTGCTGTTTAGACTATCACGGCTGACAGTGTATTTTTTATATATTTCCTGTTAAAAGGTTTTTATTAATCAAAAGAATGATTAACTTCAATGTTTGAACAGACCTTATTCAAACAGAAAATATGCTCCTGCTACATTTTTTTTAGGGGACCTACATATACTACTAGCACTTATTTTGCAAGGTCTGGAATTGACTCAAACATTCCAAATTCTTACTCAAATTTCAATAATGTAGTAACACCCTTTAACATACACATATACATGAATAAGAACCATACAGGGAGCAAGTGGCTTTCCATTACCTCCAATTCTTAAATTAAAAAATTCAAATGAGAAATTGAGGGCTTTAGAATAAACTATAAGTTGCAGATTGGAAAATTTTAATATTACTAAATGAATATTTCCCTCATTCAGAAACTCACTATATAAACTTTCCCAGCCCATTCATCATTTACAATTATCCTTCAATCTTACAACCATAGATAATTAACAGCAAAACTTTTGAGGCTTCTCAAGTTCTGCTGGCCGAGTTTTGGCCTTTTCTAGTCTTAGACTTAGCATTGAGCTTCATTAGAACCAATGTAGCAGCAAGTGACTATAGGCCTTACTTGCCCTACTTTTATGCATCTCCACCTCTGCCACCATCACCACGATTTCTTACTCATACTCTTACAAATATCCATCACCACCACTGCCCAAGTACTACTCTAAATCACCACCACCTCCACCTAGGTATTACTATAAGTCACCACCACCACCACCTAAGTATTACTATAAGTCACCATCGCCGCTGACTTGATGTCACCATCCCCACCCCACTACTATTACAAGTCTCCACTGCCTCCATCTCCATCTCTTTGGCCTCCATACTATTATAAGTTGCCACCTCTACTGTCACTCTCACCTCCACCACCTTACGTTTATAAATCTCCTCCACCACCATCACCTTCACCACCACCACCTTATGATTACAAATCCTCCCCATCACCACCACCACCTTATGTACACAAAACTCCACCACCATCTTCTCCATCACCATCGCCTCCTCACCTCTACAAATCGCCACCACTACCATCTCCATCACCATCACCTTCTTATGTCTATAAATCCCCGCCGCCACTTGTTCCTTCACCACCGCCTCCTTATGTTTACAAATCTCCTCCACCTTCTCCATTGCCATTACCCACTTATGTTTACAAGTATCCACCACCACCACCTCCTTATGTCTACAAGTCAACCCCACCTCCATCACCATCACCATCACCTCCCCCTCCTTATATCTACAAATCACCACCACCACCATCTCCTTCACCACCACCTCCCTATATCTATAAATCTCCACCCCCTCCATTCGCATCAATGCCACAGCCGCCATGTGTTTACAGATCCTCACCACAGCCTTCTCCTTCACCGCCACCTCCATATGTATACAAATCCCCACCACCACCACCATCACCATCATTGCCACCTCTTTATGTTTATAAGAGTCCACCACCACCTTCTCCATCACCACCACCACCACCACCACCATACATGTACAAATCCCCAACACCTCCACCACCATCACCATCACCTCCATATTTCTATAAGTCGCCCCCTCCTCCATCACCATCACCTCCTCCTCCATATATTTACAAATCTCCACCTCAGCCATCTCCATCTCCTCCTCCACCATACATTTATAAATTTCCTCCACCACCCTCACCCTCACCTCTCCCATCTTATACTGCTTTCATGATTGTAACAGTACATTGCATCATAATAATTTAGTTTACTTGATTACTTAGTTCGTTTTACACTCCCTTCATAAAATAATTGTACATTACAACACAAAAGTATAGTTCACTTATTCACTTCTCTGTTTCTAATCACCAACTATTGTTTTCTTTTTATGATGCAGGTTATGGTTTGGTAGGCAAGTAATATATACATACTCACATCTCAACAAGTTTTCTTCATTTGTTGATCCTCAAACAAAGAAACCCATTTAAGAATAAGAGGACGCCCTGATAGCCTTTGCAGTTTTTATCCCCCTTTTCCCCCCTTTTTTCTTGCTTTGCATGACAAGTTATTATGTATGATTTCTTTATGTTGACCATATTTCTTGATGTGTCTAAGATTACTAAGATGTGCTGTAGTTCCATCCTACACAGTTTTGCTTGTTAGATAAAATTGGAACTTGCATAAAAGTGCCATCCCCTTTATCTTATTCTTCGCCTCCCTCCTTTATTATGCGATGAAATCTTCACATATGGGCATTAAAGTCAATAATTATAAGTTAGATACTTTTTTTTTTTTTTTTGCAGTTGCCTACTTGAATAGTTAATTGAACCAACCTAAAAAAAATGATAAGTTAAGACTTAGTTGTGCCAGTCTAAGAAACTATTAGCGAAATAAAACCTTCTGGAAGAAAAAAAAAAAAAAAAGGAAGATATTCAAACATGTTCAGGCTATTTTTACAGGCAAGAAAACATGAGAAAGAAAGGAACGAGAAAGAGAACTATGACATATTATACCATACAAGTTAATATATGCCTAATATTGATGCTTATCAATGTTTACAAAATTTCCATTATTCACGGAACCATGCGCTAAAGATAAGTCCGAGTGTTTAGCAAGGTGACCTTGATTATATACAACAAATTTGAAGTGTTGTTAAATCCTCCAATAAAAAACCAATCTACTAGCCCCACGGAAAACCTTTTGGAATAGCATTCAATTATTGAAATGGCCACTTCCAGTCTGCCAAATATGATCGCAAGAATTCTAGGATCGAGCAATGTTTAAAAAAATTAAAACCGTCTAATTACGACAAGGTTGAACCTTAGCCACCATTCTAGTTACTCTATTTAACAAAATAGCTGAAGTGCTTCTTTATCCGCTCTAGCTAAATTGAATTTCCTAACTTCAAAGAGAATCCTTATGCTTTACCATCTATGTGGAAAATTGGGCACCATTTAGACAATTAGAATCAAGAGCCACTTGGTGACAAAGGGCTCATGTTTAATTTTCAACAAAGGTATAAATCTCTAAAAGGGATATGTTTTGTTGCCCTTGGGAATCTAAGCAAGCTCACATAAGCTTCTAACATATAAATTGTCAGTTTATCACCCATATAAAATGAAAAGTTCAGCTTATTGTATTTATTCTAATGTGTTCGGTAAAAGTAATGCTTAAACCATTATCTTGGACTCCATATTGTCATGGAAATTACAACTGCTTAAGGCGTTAAGCTAATAGTAAATCCGTCCATATACCTAGCATAACACACTTGGGCCGCCCAATCCGATTGAGTAGAAAACATAACAGCCCCAATTTCAGCATAATCAGCAATAAACATGCTAGTAGAAAGTTCGTATAATCTTAAGGAAGCTGGTGCAAGTTTCAAAATCTTCTAAAAGACCTCTTTTGAGAAGCTCAATTTGTGTCTTTGATTGCAAGCCTAGAGGACTAAAGCTCTTGGAAAAGTCATCCAAACACGCTCCCTAAAACAATCTTGTTTGCTACGTAGCAAATATACCAGGAATTAAACAAACCATATTTAGTCTAACTTAAGTCTTAAGATTAGACATTGGGTAACCTTATGGATTCACCACGAAAGTGAATTTTGTAAAGTTCTCTTCTCTGATCTAGTTAGAAGTTGGACCCCGTTTTCTCAGTCCAGCTTCAGATTTTGCAGAGGGAACCTCTCCCTCTTGTCCTTGTACATTTTTTTTTTTAATACAGTTTCTTGTTTCCCAAAAAAAAAAAAAAAAAAATCGTCTTAAGCCCAATTCATAATCCCAACTAAATCTCATTAAACAAAAAAATTTATTCAAAAATTCACTACTAAGATCACAAATTACATTGCAAAGGACCAAAACAAATATATGCTAATTATCTTCATATTTCCCGCAACAAAATACACAAAAAATCAACACTACTCTATCGGCAACCAAACAGTTATAACATCAAAAGAATATTAAACAACCCAAATGAAAAATCGATTATTAGAAAAAAATAAAAAAAAAATGAAGAACAAAAGTACCTCTTGATGACGTATTGGCATCCCTTGTAAAGCTTCTGCTGAGGATCGTTGAGAATATGAGCATGACAGAACTTCGTCAACGCCATGGCTTTCGTCTTGCACCCTGCAACCTGACACCTCTTGATATCGTCTCCTCCATTGGAATTCCCTAACCCTAACCCTAGCTTGCCGTACTCGGTGGCGGCGGCGGCCTCGGTCTCGTCATCCTTGAAGGGGCTTTTGCCAAAGGTCCAATAGTAGTCCTTGTGTTTGGTCTTGAGATCTTCCATGAGAGCCCAGTAGTGGTGCCTATAGACACGAGCGAGCTGCTTGGCTAGGCGAGAGCGGCGCTGGAGGACCTCGGGGCGGCTGAGCCACGCGGACTTCGCAAGGGCGGCGTCGCGGTCGGAGCCGTCAATGGTCATCGGAGAGGAAGGGGAGGGCGAAGGGGGAGAGGAGGGACACTCGGTAGCCATGGGCGAGTCGGGACAAGACCAGACGAGTTGAGTTGAACTGAACCGAGCCAGATTCGGTTTGGGTTTTACGAGAGAGGCAGAGAGAGAGAGCGAGAGCGAGAGCGAGAGGGTCTAATGTATACATACAGGCTCCGTTTGGTAAATAAATTTGAATAAATGATTTAATTTGATTTAGTGTGATTTGTATTAGGATTTGAGTTAGTGATTTAAATTATTATCTGAATTTACGTTTAGATGTGCATTTAAGTTGTAATCTGAGTGTAGAATAAAATTGAAATTTGTGTTTGGAAAGGTAATGAAAATAGTTTTTGATTTATTAACAAATTTAATAAAATTATAATGTTAATGATCTAAAAAAAATATGTAATATAGATCTTAATTTATTCCTCTATTCGTTAGGAACATAATAAAAACAGAATAATCTTAAGTGGATATCAAATGAAGAAGTTATGATTTTTTTCTCAAATATAAGAGAGAGAATTTTAGTTTTTACTGTAGTAAAAATATCTGAGTATCAAAAGTTTAGGGGAGTCAGAACTCTGAAAACTTATATTCTTGATACTCAAAAGATTCAGATTTTAAGAGAAACAAACACGTATTCAAAAAATTTTTAATACTCGAATCAACGTTTGCATTCATTGAGTATAAAGAGTACTCAAACCAAACGGGCTCATATTTTCATGTCTTCATCCTTAAAACCTAATCTTTTTTGTTTCCTTTTCTCTTTTTTTTTTTTTTTTGTGCATATTTCACTACCGAAAAGACAAATGTTTATTAATAAAGTGATGCTATAAGGCCCTTTTTAAACTGTTGGATTAAAATCTTATGGTTCAAAATCTAAGGGTCTGTTTGGTAGTGCTTTTATTTTGGTTTTTGTTTTTAAAAAAATTTGAAAATGAAAATATTTTGAAAAATGTTTTGAGACTGTTTTGAAATTGTGTTTGATTATATATAATGATATGTTTTTAAACACAAATATTTTTTAATAAAAAATTATTTATTATAAATAAAAACCCAAATTTAATTTTAAGAAAACTAATTATTAATTATTAAACCCCAAAGTATAAATGCTAGGTTTTCGATGGCATGACATTTCCCTCTTCTTCTACCATGGTGAGGGTAGGATGCCGGCGACACGCGACGATGATGACAGAGCCAGACCCATGCCCAAGCCCAATGGCTTCCCTCGACAGCCATCTCGTAGAGGTCGACAGCCCACGTGACGATGATGACAGACGGAGCTAAACCTACACCATGCCCACACCCGACGGCTTCCGTTGACGGCATTTTTGTGGAGATCGATGGCCCATGCGATGACCACGACACTCGAAGCTAGACCCATGCCCACACCCTTTGGCTTCCCTCTACAGCCTCTTGTGGAGATCGACGACCCATGCAACGACGACGACGGCCAGAACCAAACCCACGCCCAACAACTTTTCTTGAAGGTCCTCTCTTGGAGATCAATGGCATAAGAGCTCTCTAGTGATAGGTGGTGGGGATATGCGTCGTGAGATCTGTTGGGGTCAAGGGTCAACAGGATGCCGTCAAGGTTGCTAGGTTTCGCTGACGAAGGGTGGGTGGTTAGGGTTGGACAGCAAGGTCTATTATTGGAGGTTGCCGAAGAGAGGATGGTGTGGGAGGAGGGGCTAAGATGAGGAAACTGAACAAAAAAAATATGAAAATCTAAGGAAACAAAAAAAGAACTTGAAAAACAACTTTTTTTGTTTTTAAAACCTAAGCAAATTTTGAGTATTTTGGGAAAAAAAATCATTTTCATTTCCCACAAAAATTTAACCAAACATTGTTTTCAAAACATTTTCACTTTTTGTGTTTTTGAAAAGGAGAGAATTTTTCAAAAGCATTACCAAACTCCCCCTAAGTCTCACAAAATAAATAAATAAACACACCTTCGCTTTGTCACTTTTTTTTTTCACTCTATTATTGTTAAAATAATAAATAAAAAAAGAAAACCCTAAATAATCATAGTGGAAAAATAGTGCAATCAGCAAGAAATCTCTAGTTAACCCACAACAATTGGCAACTCCGTTACCACCCTCGTAACCCATGACGGAATTCCTTGCCAAGAAATCCTGGATTGTGACCCTTTCCGCTTAACCCACTAGGCGCTTGATTTGCAACTAAGGGTCGCGATGGTTCATGGATGAGTCATAGCTTGAGTCTTCATGATCTCTATCTCGACAAGGAGTTGGAAGGGTGGTACGAGTCAACAACCTAAGGGGGTTGCAACCCACAAAGGCAAAGGTGTCACGAACTCCTTTCTAGCCTTGGGTGGCAACCCATGGGTCACGATAAATTGTGCCAGAATCTTGATGGGATTCATGAGATCCGATGCAACAATTTGTGATGCAATCGCAACAAGAGGTTATCGGGGACAACCCACTCTCTGAGACATGAGTCCTTTCATATCTTTGGGTTGTCGGCTTCTTCAAACCTCCAGCAGCGGTGATAGTCCTTTTTTGTTTTTGATTTTTAGGTTTTAAGTAAATATGATATTTTAGCTCATTTTTCTGTTAGTAAGCTTGTTTAGTTTTTAACCACAAGATGTTGATCTAATGACAAGAAAAAAGTCAAATGGATGAGAAATACTAGAGGGTGGTTTTATTGTAGCTTTTCTCTCATTAATAAATTGCTTGTTCAATAGCCACCCAAAAAAAAAAAAAAAATCCTTTTGTTAGGTGATAAATTTTTTTTGTACATGTACATCAACAAATATGACTACTCATTTCAAATGTTTCTTTTATGCAAGTATAATAGGGAACTTCTCCAAAAAGAATATAGAGGCTAATATTATTAACTATTTCGGTATAATCAAAGCTACAAGAAATTTCAAAACTAGTTCATCCAATTATGTATAGTGTTTACGAAGCTCACGTAACCATCCCTTTCACCAATACAATGTAAAAATTAGTTGTAGAATTTTTTTATCACAAGATTTTTTTTTTCTTTTTTCTATGTCTTTTTTGAGGATATTAAAAAGATAAGATATGCATAAGTAATATAAGATCTTTGGCGAAAATAAAGATGTAAAATTTATTGGAAAAATTAATTGAACTTATTGGTCCAAAATTTTTTTACATTAAAGTCTATATAGTAATTTTTTAATGGACAATATAGCTGATTTTTTTAATCTTTATTGAGCAACTTGTTCTTGATAATTTAGGTTTAAAAATCAAATTATTACTCTACACAATACAAAATATAAACAAGAAATAAATACTCATACTGAAACTCAAGTAACAATAATCAATTAATTGGCAAGAAAGAAGCGTGAAAGAAAGATATCGCGTGAAAATAATTGAACTAAACATTCTTTAAAATTGATGATGTGTGAGTTGGAAAATGAGTAAAGATATAGATAAGACTTAAGAGAGATTAGAACTTGTCTTCTTCTTCTTCTCTCTTTTTATTTTTATTTTTATTTTTTTATTTTTTGCAGCGTGTAAGTTAGATAATTGTGGCTTGTGAGATATACATTTATAAGTAAATGGATATAGTTTTGGTTAAAAAGTAATTATAAACTCCTTGAAGAAAAGTAAACTAATTAAAGTAACTATAGCTGGCTGAATGTCGATACATATTGTATTCAGTCGTCTATATATAGCCTAGTCATTTATGTAAAGAAAAAGGGGAGAAAATAATACATATTAGAAGATTAAGTTAACATCTATAAAAGAGTCTGAAACAGAGTATATTTAACACTCCATTATAATCATAATAGAAGAAAAAAATCACAAAAAAAAAAACACAAACCCATGAAAGTTTCTATCATATTTATTGAAATAATTGACCTATTGATTTATTTCCTCCAATTATGAAGTTGTCATTCGAAGAAGCACTGATATGTGCAATTCTTATAAAAGTTTTAAAAGGGTTGTAACTTCGGTTCTAACCTATCAATTATAATTATAAAAACTGTGAAGCTCTTA
>CAMOHE010045545.1:0-13271 GCA_946598075.1 Artocarpus hirsutus | reverse complement strand
AAAAATTAAAAAGGACAGTGACATTCAAACTGTAAAGAAAAGTGTATCAAGAGAGAAGAATTTTCTGGAATGATTTCAACTGATTTTCATTCACAGATGAATTAATTAGAGCGCGGTCTTTAAATACTATGTACAGTTCTCTAGCAACTTGTTTTACAACCAATCGCAACCATACATGTGTATCTTGTGTTTGGCTAAGGATGGTTTACACTATAAATTTAGTTATGAACAATATAAAGCTCTCACATGCTATAGTTAAAAAAAAAAAGTTATTACAATGTAAAGTTCTCATATGTTACAGTAAAAACAGTTCCCACCACTAGCCAAACACCTTAGTAACCTAATACAACTAACTAGAACTAATAGTTAACTTACGAGTAACGGTTTAACTAACAACCTCCCTCAAACTCCAGGTAGAAAGGTTTTCAACCCTGAGTTTGAATCTCACCTCATTACCTTTAAGATACCTAACTATCCTCTTGACAACCTTTCAATGTTCACCAGTTGGATTTTGCATAAATTGATGTACCTTATTTACACTGTATGTTATTTCTGATAAAGTAATTGTAACATACTATAAAGCTCCAACAATACTCCTGTAAAGTTGAACATCAGGAACTGGGACTCCATCTTCTGAAAACTTCAGTCCACTGACATTGGAGTAGGCAAGCTCTTAGCTTGTATCATCGTGGTTTTAGTTAGAAGATCTTTTATATATTTTGTTTGTGACAAATGAAGTCCTTCAGTAACGTGATTAACTTGCAGGCCAAGAAAATAGTCAATCTCTCCCAAAACCTTCAAAGTAAAGGGAGTTGAGCTATGTGATAATCTACCATAGAACGAGATCGGAAAACACAAACAACAATAACCAAATAGAACGACATTACCGTAAGCACAACACTGATAAGGGAAACGATATAAAGTATAAACTACCATGAAATGAGATCGGAGAACAAACGACAATACCAGGTAGAACGACATTGCCAGCACCTGTCGTCGATATATGGACTACAGTTGTACTACAAGAGAAAAAATAAGATTAAAGGAAGGACTAATTATAGGCATAGTTTAATGGTAAAATCATATTCGACTCCAATTAAAGATGCTGAGTTCGAATATTTTTTTTCTGAAATTCAAAAAAATATATATAAATAAAGAAAGAACGATGCTTTTTTCTTGGTATGGAAAGAGGAAAAGAAAATAATAAGTTATTTGAGAAATTAATTTGAACCAAAACAATTTGAGTTTGTAACATTAATAGCATGAATTTTATGAGAAAATAATGTAGTAAAATGAGTTTGAATCAATATTTTTTTTTGTTTAAACTCATTTTTCAAATAACCAATAAATTAGTTTATTATTGCAATTTTATCTCTTTAAAATTATAACATCAATTTACAAACAAGCTCAAAAAGTATAGGAAAATTGAAATGGGTAGCTTTTTTAATAGACTATTTAAAATGAATGATAATAATTTTTTGAAATTAGATAAATGACCCGTTCACACTTAAAAATCAAGAACATGTTTGATGGAAAAAAATCCCCCAATTTTTAGCCTATAAAAGCACTTTTTTCCCTTCTAAAAAGACATGCACCAAACCTAATCCTTCTTATCCTTTATTTCCATAGAGCGGATCACCATTTTTTTAATCTTAAAAAGTGGGTTATTAACACAAACTTTGCACCTAAATAGGCCATTTGCTATATATCCCAAAAGTTTGTCTTTGTTGTAAGTAAGTCAAATTTCCTCCTAAAATCTCTCTTCAAAACGTTTAAATACGGTAGGTCTCACTTGTCTTATTTTTCCATCCATTTTTTTTTGTACTCCACCAACCAACCTGCTTTTCTATTTTCTCGTTCAAAATCTGTCAGACTTCTTCCATCTTTTCATTTTTTCCCCGCACACCAAATATAATAAAAGGGGCACATCTGCAGTAGTGTGCATTTGAGATGCATTACAGGTAGTGTCTACTTTTTGGCCGTTGAGATCCGATCAATGGCAGCTAAAGGTGTAGGCTTCATAATATATTAAATGCATCCGGTTACATTGGATAACCATCTTTTTTTCTTATAATTTTCATTCAACAAAACGCAAATACCCTTTCTTTCTTCTTCTTCCCCGAATCCTTCCGGTGTCAACAAAAGCCTTTCAATTTCATCTGTTTTTGCGTTTTGCCATGAAGAGACATTTCCACAAGGTAGTCAGTAGGGATTTAGTTTAGAGCAAAGAAAAGGAGTATTTTGTAGGAATTTATTGAGCCGAAACAAACTCTTTTCTATCTCAGACAAACCACTCTCTATATAAAGCCATTACTGAAAGGTGAGATCCCAGAAAAATCCTCTTCACTCTAGAATATTTTAGTATTCATAAATCACAATTCAAGAAAAAAAAGTTCAAAAGAAAACCATGAAAATAAGAATGTTATTTTTAATTTATTTATTATTATTTATTTAGTTTTTTAAATTATAATAAATAAATAAAAATAAATTTAAGTGGTTCAATATACGTATATTTTTTAAAGGGTGTCAACCAAATGATATTTCTGAATTGTTATAACGCTTTAAAAAGAAAGCCTTGTTTCACAGATATATCTTGATGGTAATATACCCTGATAGTGGGTGTCTATAAATATCACGTAAAAGGGTCCTAAGCCTATGCAATTTATTTAGAGATACACCATCTCTCAAAATTGCAGAAGGTTTAGAAAATTCTATTTTCTTTCACAAAATCTTCTTCAAAAATTCTTGCAGAGGAACTCTCCATTTATTCTTTTGATTATCAATGGCTGGAGATTAGATTTTGTTTTCTTTACATTTTCACATTTAGATGATTTTTTTATGCATTTTGGATTCATGCATAACGTTGAAAATCATAATTCTGTATATGTAAATTTCTTACATTTGGTATCAAGAGCGTTTTTCCTCTGCTTTAATATGTTTGAATGGAGTTTAATGCATTTTTTCAAAATACCTAAAACTTTGTTGTATTTGAATTTTTTTTATGAAAACCAACGTTAGAAATCATTAAAAAAGTGATTTTCTAAAATTTTTGTTTTTTTAAAACATTAATTTTGGTGCCCATAAGGTATAGAAACAACTGGGTTTATAATTGAACCCATTTGGGTCAAACTCGGGCAAAGAAAACCCAAAATAACGTGGAAAACGAAATCAGGGGTTGAAAAACTGCATGTCGTTTGGGCCGTTGGTGGTCGTAATTTTTGAGTTTAAAACGACACGTTGTTTTTTATTAAGAAAAACGACACGTCGTTTTACTCATTTAGGCTGGCCTGTCGTCGTGTCAAAACGACACGTCGTTTTCATCAAGTGCTGAAAACGACATGTCATTTTTAGGGCAATGTTGGCGTTTGCTCGAGCTGAAACGACATGTTGTTTTGAGCTTAATGCCCAAAACGACATGTCATTTTCTGGGGGTGAAAAAAAACCCAAAAATTCTTCTTTAATTTTTTTAGATTTTTTATTTTGGGTATTTTGGAAAATTGTTTTCTAATAAATCTAAAATTAAGTTCAATGAAATCCAAAATTTTATTCTTTATGATTAAATAAAATTTTAGAAATTGATTTTAGATATGTTATTGAATTTATGTATAATTTATTTTGCATGTATTCTTTAGTTGTTATTTTTAATACATGCAAATTCATGAATATTTTATGCATAAAAATTAAATGTCTTGAGTGATTTGTATAATTTTAATTAATTTAAGAGTAGCTACGACATCTTAGATTATATTGAAATTATATGTTAAGTTTTTCAAATTACATTTAGTTAAACGGGCATTAATTGTAACTAATTGTGTTTAGTATAATGAAATTTATCTCACATGAAATTTTATTATATTAAATATGATTGGTTAGGATAAAATATTAAACTATTTTCTTAATTTTCCCACAGAGATTAAGAAATGAGACGTAGTTTAACAATTTCATCATATGGTTGTATGTGAATCAATGTGAATTAGAAACTTAGCCCACAGGTAATTTTTATATATCATATAATTCATAATTTTTGTAGCATGATTTATATTGGTAAAACATGTCATATAGTTATAAGCTTTAAATTTTTGTGATATGAGCATGTATGTTTAATGTATTGCCGTAATTCAATCTGTTAATTTATCTGATATGAAATATGATATTCCTGAGCTTAAAGGTGATAACTATAAAGTTTAGAGGAAGAGGATTCTCCTTCATTTAGGGTAGATGGATATTCACTATGCCATCAAAAAGGATGAACCGCCCTCTATCACTATGATTAGCACTCCAAATGATGTTGGCTGATATAAAAAATGGGAGCTATCCGATGGTCTCGTAGTTATATTCATAAAGACCAAAATATCTGCTAGGATTAGGGGTTCGATTGATCAATATGACAATGTCTGAATTACTAAAGGCCATTGATAAGCAATTTGAGTCTTCAGATAAGGCATTTGCAAATACCTTGGTAATGCAATTTTCATCCTTGAAGCTTACTGATATAAAAGGTGTTCGTGAACATATCATGCGCATGAAGGACATTGCAGCTCAATTGAAGACGCTTGAGGTTGAGATGTCTGATTCTTTCCTGGTACATTATATTCTGAACACTCTACCTTCTGAGTATAGTCCCTTTAAGATCTCCTATAATACACATGAGGACAAATGATAAATTAATGAACTGTTGACCATGTGTGTTCAGGATGGGAAGACTCATCATGGAAGAGGGAGAAAAAGTAAATTTGGCAACCCAAGGTAAAAAGAAACATCAGACCAAGCAAAAGGGGAAAGACAAGGGTCCTGCCTAGCCAGATATTAAGAAGGAGTTCAAGTGCTTTTTTTATAAAAAGAAGGGGCATGTAAAGAAACACTGTTCTAAATTTCGTGAATGGCGTGATAAGAAAAAGTACTCAACTTTCACTTATCTGTTATGAATCCAATATGATTGATGTTAATTATAACACATGGTGGATTGACTCTGGTTTTACAATCCATGTTTCGAATTCCCTACAGGGATTGTAAAACCTGTGGAAGCCAGTGGGAAGTAAGCAAAGCATCTATTCCAGAAATAAGATTTGCTCACATGTGGAGGCTATAGGAACATGCAAACTAGTCTTAAGTAGTGGTTTTATTTTGCATTTGGAAAAGACATTTTATATTCTTAGTTTTTCTAGAAATATAATTTCAGAGTCCAAACTTGTATTAGTTAGACACTCCTTTAAATTTTCAACATCTTCTTTCAATTTGTTTCATAAATATGTTTTATTGGATATGGTACTTTGTCTGATGGTCTTTTTCGTCTTAATTTACAAAATGATGCCAATTATACTACTATACACATTCATAAAAATATTGGCATAAATCGATGTGTTATAAATAATGAATCCTTTATGTTGTGGCATTGGAGATTGGGATATATCTCCATTGAGAGAATTAAGAGATTAGTAAATAATAGAGTACTTGGTACTTTAGATATTACTGATTTTAATACTTGTGTGGACTGCATTAAGGGTAAGTAAACCAACAAGTCAAAGAAGGGTGCCAACAGGAGTTCTGATTTATTGAAAATCATACAAATAGATATTTGTGTAACCGTTTTTGATTTAATTGCAATGGTTTCAAAAATTGAAACCAATTTAATTGTGTAACGGTTATTCATAAATGGCCTCATATTTATTCTCATTAAACCAATTTTGGTAACTGAAATTTTCTGTTGCTATATATATGGTTTCCTTGATGGAAGGAGGGATATATATCAGAACAAAAACAAAAAAAATCACGTTCATTTTTCTTTGAACAAAAACTTGGTCCCCAAGTCCAGAAAACTCTTTAGAAACCAACACCATCAATTGAGTTTTTGAGAGGGCTTTGAAGCATCAAGGAAGGCAACCACAATTACAGCAGATACTGTTGAATTATACAGTGAAGGCAATGGCTGGAGGTACAAAATTTTACACGCTTCCGTTTATGTTTTGATATGTATCTAGTTTTGGCATGTCAAAATCATTATTTTATAGCTTACAATTTGTAGTCTAAACATGGACATGTACTCTAAAATGTACTTCATCTCTTTCATAGATGACTATTCACGATACATGTATCTCTACTTACTTAACAATAAAAATAAAGCACTAGATGCTTTTAAAGTCTTTACAGTAGAAGTAGAGAAATAGTGCAGAAAGCAAATTAAGATTGTGAAATCAGATAGAGTGGAGAGTACTATGGTAGATACACTGAGCATGGATAAGCACCTAGTCCATTTGCTAGGTTTCTTCAAGAACATAGGATTATTACGCAATATACTATGCCTAGTTCTCCAAACTAGAATGGTGTAGCTGAAAGAAAAAGCCAAACATTATTAGACATGGTGCGGAGTATGCTTGCTAGCTACAAACTTCTTGAGTTTTTGTGGACTGAAGCTCTTAAGACAACAGTGTATATATTTAACCGAGTTCCAATCAAAGCTGTCCCTAAGACGCCTTTTGAGTTATTCAAAGGTTGGTAACCAAGTTTGCGACGGGTACTCGTTTGGGGATGCCCATCGGAGGTAAAAGTTTATAATTTATAAGAGAAGAAGCTAGACCTAAGGATTATAAGTGGATATTTTGTTGGTTATGCTGAACGGTCTAAGAGATACAAATTTTATTGTCCATCTTATAGTGCTAGATTTGTGGAATAAAGGAATGCAAAATTTATTGAGAATGACTTAATTAGTGGAAGCGATCGATTTTGGAACACTAATCTAAAGAAATATCATACAGATGCTCAACCTTCCACTTATTATGATAGATTCTTTATTGTGCACAACTAGCCTAAAGCTCAAATGCATGATGAAAACCATCAAGTCATTCAAGTTTCATAGACTGCTGATCAAGAGATAGTGGATCCAGCTGAACAACAGATACAAGAACCTGTTGAACAACATGCTCCTTAGGAGAATGTTTGCAATGACTAGGAGAAATTCATTAATAAAACCTAATATTTAATTGGGTTTAATTAATAAATTTACCCTTAAAAATTGTATAAATGAGCAATATAAATAGGAAACTCCAATGCTAATTAAATGCAATGTTAGACATTGTTAATACAAACTTTGTGAGTCATGCACTCAGAAATTTGTGAATAATATCCATAAAATAAATTCTATATCACAACTAATTATAGAATTGTGATATAAATATATGAATAAGTAAGATATAAATAAGGTAGAGAGTCTACCAAAACCCTAACCAGTGCAGAATGAGGGTCCTATACTAGACATACTACTAAGTGTAAACATGGGTTTAACAAATGTTATGTTGAGCCTCCAAAAATAAGCCAAAGGCACGTAAAATATTTTATACAGTCTAAAAAATATGTTTTTCATTGGCTTTACCATGGCAGTACAAGAAAAATACTGTGTGGTAAAAAATTATACAGTATAAATTTTTTGGGCCACTAAGTGGACACCCAACGAAATCCTATTAGGCCACCGTATCATAAAAAGTGGCCCAATCACAATTTGCCATCTAGCAAGCCCATTAAATAGTTGATGAGTCACCATAGTTAAGATAAGCTTGAATTAATTATAAAATAAGCCAAACTTACTCTCATTTCTTCCCTCAATATTCGACAGCCATTGGAGAGCCTTTCAAAAAAAATTTTCCAACCTCAAAACCTTGCAAAAATTGACCCCAACCAATTCAAAAAGTATAAGTCAAAGGATTTCTTCAAATTTGAGGTAAAACCTAAACTTTTTTTCAAGTTTTCATAGGGTCTTTCATGGGTTAAGGAGGGATTTGATTCAAGGTGATTTTTGCATGAAAAATGCTTAAGAAAGAGATTCAAAAGAGTCCTTGAAAGGCTTGAAGCACAAAATTTCTATTTAGGTAAGTTTTAAACCCTTAAACTTGAATTTATGTAATTTTTGTTTTGATTTTTAATATTTCTAAAGCATGTGATTTTTTAGGCAAAGTTTTGATTATATTCCATGAGTATGTGATTTATGGTATGATGATAGTGTCAAAATTATGGGTTGTTGACGCTAAGTGATAGTTTATGCAAAGTATACTATTTTTGTAATTTTAATGTTAAGTTTTGCAAAAATTGTGATTTGGTATGGAAAAGGTTTAGACAAGAGTTTACTCTGCCTATGCAGTGGCTGAAAGGTAGTTTTGAAATGGATTTTTACAAAAATGATATAAGGACTAAATTGCAAGAAAAAGTTTTTTCTCGATAGATTTAAAAAATGCCCAAAAACATCCCTTTTTAGTGAGAATTCCACAAGAGTTAAAACACTAAAGTTGTAGATCTTGATGAAACTGTTAGGCAACGCGAACGATTCACTGAAAATTGCAACCGTTTGTGAGATATTGATTTTACAAGAAATTGTTAAAAGTGAATAAAAAATTCAAATAGGGGCAAATTGTAAAGTTTTATTTTAATGGGAAATTAACAGGGCAAAATCGTCATTTTTTTTCGAATAACCTGAATTGCCTGAAACATACCGAAAATTAAAAAAGGGGATTATTGTAGGATTTTTGCTCTTTGTTAGAAACGATAGGATAGAGTAAGAAAGGGGTAAAAGAATTCGTGAATATCGGAGTTGTACACAGTTTTGGCAACTCGATCTATTAATGAATGATCGTTTTATATTGACACACATGAATAACATAATGAAGATCTGGCTAATAATTTTATAATTGACCAAACAAGATCCTAGCAAGATTGAAAAGAGGGACCGAAGTCAACTTACAAAGCAACCCAACTAAGTAAGTACCCATTCCACCTACAGCATGAAATTGTAGGTATAAGATAGGATAGGATAAAATACGTCTGTATACATGTGTGTATTTCAAGGTGTATACCTTTATGTATGTCATAGTATCTACTAATGTGTGTAGAAATGTGTACATGTATACCTGTTAGTGTACGAAGTAAATACCTGGGTGTATGTTTATACCTAAGTATTTATTAATGAGTACCTATGAGTATATAAATATGTACCTGGGTGTACTATACTGTACGAGAGTATTTATATTTAGTGTATAACATATGCATATAATCTCATGCATGGTATGACAACCATAATAATGAGACTAGTAACTATATCATCAGAATTAACAAAAGTATCGTACCGACTCCTGACTCAAGAGGAGTTTGAGGATTTAGTGTGGTCTCAATATCACGTAGACCTATGCGTGCAATGGTACGAGCACTTGGGCGTTAGTAAAAGATAAAATATGAAAAGGATAAAGTATGTTCGAAAGAAAGCATATCATGCATCTTTGTGAATTATGCATGTGGATTGTATTAAGACTTACTGGGCGAAAGCTACATAGTATTTTATGCTGTAAGTATTCCTACTAAAAGGACAAAACCAAGTCATTGATGAGCTGGCGGTGGGTGATGAGTAATGAGCAGAATGGGTATGGATGCCGTCACAGTTACGTTTTTGCTGTTATGTATTTTGAAATTGTTTTTGAATGTTATGTAAAAGCTAAACATAGTTAAGTATATCAAAACCTCCCTCGAGAATATTTAGCAACAATATTAGAAAAGGAAGTGTGTTTATGTAAATATATGTATTTTTTTGCACCTGGTGAATTGTTAAACTTCACATGAATGACTTGTCTTTTAAGAAAAAAAAAATTCTGAGTTTTACATCTATACGTAAGTAAGAAAAAGTTTTTCACAGCCTGCAACAAGGCAGGTTGTGACAATGTTAAACCAACATTAAGGAAATCTATTAGAAAAAAGCGATCGGCGATACCTAGTGATTATATTGTGTATCTACAAGAATCTGATTATAATGTTGGAGCCAAAAATGATCTTAAAACGTTTTCACAGGCCATGAGTTCTAAGGAATCTAACTTATGGTACAATGCCATCAAAGACAAAATAGATTTCATTGCATATAACATAGTCTGGGATCTCATTGGGTTGCCTGATGGTGTAAAACCCATTGGATGTAAATGGGTCTTTAAAAGAAATAAAGACTTATTAGGCAACATTGAGAGACACAAGGCAAGACTTGTTGCCAAAGGATTCACTTAAAGAGAAGGAATTGACTACACAGAGATTTTTTTTCCTGTATCTAAAAAGGATTCTCTTCAAATCATTATGGCATTGGTTAACTATTTGGATTTGGATTTGCATCAAATGGATGTGAAAACAACCTTTCTCAATGGTGATCTAGAGGAAGAGGTTTACATGAAACAACCAGAAAGATTTTCTTCCAGTGATAGTGAGCATTTAGTCTGTAAGCTTAAGAAATCTATACATGGATTGAAACAAGCCTATCGTCAGTGGTATTTGAAGTTCCATAACGTTATATCTTTATTTGGTTTTGAAGAGAATATCATGGATCAATGTATATTCCAGAAGGTTAGTGAGAGTAGGATTTGTTTCCTTGTGCTACATGTGGATGACATATTACTTGCAACTAATGATAAGAGTTTGCTATATGAGGTGAAGCAATTTCTCTCAAAGAACTTTAATATGAAAGATATAGGAGAGGCATTTTATGTCATTGGCATTAAGATCCATAGGGACAGATCTCGAGGCATTTTGGGTTTGTCTCAAGAGACATATATCAATAAGGTTCTAGAGAGGTTTCTGATAAAGGATTGTTCACTAAGTGTAGCACCAATTGTAAAAGGTGACAAGTTCAATTTGAACTAGTGCTTGAAAAATGAGCTCAAACGGGAACAAATGAAAAACATTCTATATACTTCAGCCGTTGGAAGCTAAATGTATGCTTAGGTCTATACAAGACTTGACATTGCATTTGCTACGAAAATGTTGGGCAGATATCAGAGTAACCCAGGTGTTGACCATTGGAGAGCTGCAAAGAAGGTGAGGAGATTCCTTCAAGAAACTAAGGATTACATGCTTATGTATAGACGGACTGATAATCTAGAGGTAATTGGATACTCTGACGCAGACTTCGCTGGCTGTATTGATTCGCAAAAATCAACATCTGGTTATGTTTTCGTATTTGCCAGTGGAGTTGTATCTTGGAGGAGTGCGAAGCAGACTTTGAATGCTATCTTTATGGAGGCTGAGTTTGTTTCTTGTTTTGAAACTACTTCGCATAGTGTATGGTTGAAGAGTTTCATATCGGGGCTTAGAATTGTGAATTCTATTTTTCGGCCATTGAGATTGTACTATGACAATTCAGTTATGGTATTTATGGCTAAGAATAACAAGAGTAGTAATCGAAGTAAACACATCAACATTAAATACTTTGTTATAAGAGAATGTGCAAAAAAAAAAAAAAGAAAGTGGTAATTGAATACGTTAGCACTGAGTTGATGATTGCCGATCTTTTAACTAAAGGCATGCTACCAAAGATTTTTAAAGATCATGCAGTATGAATGGGACTTGGTTTCATGATGTGAATTTTATTGTACGTACATTTGATTATTTTAATGAAACTCTTATTTAGTTGTGATGTTTTCTTATATTAAGTTGTGCACATATTCAGTTATTTTGAGAAAAATCAATTAAGTTGGACCTGGAATAAACATAGGGTTTATTTATTAAGTTACATTTCCATTTATGAGTTAGTATTAAGGGATATAATGCATTGTAATACATTAAAGATAATACTCGTTCTAAAAGGACCCATCGCCATGATTCATGTGTTTATTCTTTAAGTTTGAGATTGGTTGATTTTGATTATTTAGAAAATATATGTGGGCCAAGTGGGAGAATGTTGTTTTGAATTTATTTATTATTATTTATTTGATTTTTTAAATGATAATAAATAAATAAAAATAAATTTAAGTAGTCTAACATACGTATATTTTCTAAAGGGTGTCAACCAAATGATATCTCTGAATTATTATAATGCTTTAGAAAGAAGGCATTGTTTCAAAGATACCTCTTGATGGTAACACACCCTGATGGTGAGTATCTATAAACATCACGTAAGATGATCCCAAGCCTGTGCAATTTTTTCAAACATACACCATCTTTCAAAATTGCAGAAGGTTTAGAAGATTCTCTTTTCTTTCACAAAATCTTCTTTAAGAATTCTTGCAGAGGAACTCTCTATTTATTCTTCTAATTATTAATGGCTAGATGGTATATTTTGTTTCTTTTACATTTCTGCATTTACATGATTTTTTATGCAATTTGGATTCATGCATAATGTTAAAAATCATAATTCTGTATATGTAAATTTCTTATAAAGAGTATATCTTCTTCTTCCATTTCATTTCTCTCTCCTCAAAAATTTCACTTTTTCTATCTTAAACCTCCCTTCTCCTCTCTTTAAAAGTTACATTTCCATGCCTTCTAATCCTTTTGCTGATAAAAACTTTGAACCATTTCAAAAGAAAAAAAAATCAGCCACACCTCTTGTCCTGATTGGAATGCAGACCCATGAAGCAATAATCTCCTTTGGCCTTATAGGGTATGTAGCAAGATGATTAGAATTAATTTTAATGTAAAGCTCTTATGTTACAATAAAAAGCAAAAAATTGTTATAGTAGAAACTCTCATACATTATAATATTTTGAATCAAAATATTAGTTCTAATCTTGCTTATTAAACACCCTGTAAGCCTAGTCAGAAGCTTGCAACGTGCTCATGATGTGGGAGGCTTGGAGTTGAAGGTGGCGTTTTATTTTCTTGTTTTTGTTTTTTGTTTTTTGTTTTTCTCTTGTGACAACTTGAAGGTGAGGTTTGAATTATGTTAATCAGATTGTTCTTTTTTTATCCTTCTTTTCCCGTAAATGGATGGACGGACGTATATAGCCCTCAAATTCTCAAATCTAAGCTGTTGTTTTCATTGAATGTCGCAAATCCTATACCCAACACAGTTCAGCCGTACATGCAGCTCCACATCTCCAAAAGACCCTTCAAATGCGCGCAACCGTAGAAACGTCCTAATAAAAGAAACAAATAACCAAAAATGCAAAAACAACAACAACGACATCCTGAAAATTGCACTGATAATTCAAATTAAACGACAGCAATTTTTTTTTTAGAGAAACAAAAAACGACATTAATCTCAAAATTAGTAGTTCAGCAAAAGAAAAAAAATGAAGCGTGAACATGGGGTTGATTAAGTAATTACACATGTTGGAAGGGGCCAAAAACGTCTTCTCGTGCTGACGTGTCCTAAAGATGTTGCTTGACGGCAACGCTTTCCAGTGAACCGTGCTCTATATAATAGCCGACTGGCATGATTTTCCCGTCGTCCGGTACCCAAAAAAAATTCCCCCACAGCAGTCCAGGAGACGAGCCAGCAGAATCCGGCGACGATTTCTCTCCAATTAGGGTTTTAGGGT
>CAMOHE010045544.1:0-13914 GCA_946598075.1 Artocarpus hirsutus | reverse complement strand
TTTTTTAGCACCTCGAGTCCTCATCACATCACTTGAAAAAAAAAAAAACTTAACATAACATTATAGTTATTCGCATATGATATTATCACATCATCCATGTTTATTTCTAATATTATATTTTGGGGTGTTACATTATGATATGTATATAAAAAGGGGGGAAAAAAAGAGAAAGAGAAGAGAAGAAAAGAAAAGAAAAAGAAAAACAAAAGCAAAATAATGGAAAACAACGAAAATATAAATCCAACGGCTAAACCAATTTTTTATTGCACACTTTAAATTTGTATCAGGTGTTGCAAATTTTTAAAATGAACAATAATACATTAGATTGTTAAAATATAAATCCAATGGTGAGGTACAAAATTACCTACTTCAATGTAAAGATTCCCTAAATAAATAGAATGAATTCAAAAAAAGGATATTTTCTTAAAAAAAAAAGGATTAGAAAAGTTAAAAAAAAAACAAAAAGTAAAGAAGAAAAGAAGAAAAAATAAAAAGAAACAACAAAATAGGAAAAAAAAAAAAACAAAAAAGGGAATCCGTTGTTCCCCACAAAATATATATTTAAAATTAGAGGCGGGTTTTGTTCCCTCTACCAAGCGACAAAGCCTCAACCAAAGGCCCTGCTTTTTATACAGTATAGATATAGATATAGATAATGTTTGAATCAATTGGAAATGATGGAGACCTTAGATGCATTTGCTGTCATCTGTACAAATTCAGTCAACAATCTATCTGTGGGGAATAAATCTTACATTTCACTTTTTACCCTTGAAAGAAAGGATCTTGGGATTAGTTAATCCGTCCCTTAATTACTTAACGGTCTCCTTAGCCAAAAAACCAAAAAAAAAAAAAAAAAAAAAAAAACGAGCTGTCTTCTTAATTAGCAGAAGTTCTTTTCTCAGAATTGAATATTTATTTGTAAGGGAAAAGTTGTTCGAGTTTTTCCTCACTTTCACATTTGATTCCAAAATAAAATTTATTTGATCAAGTGAAACTTATAGTGCAGCTAGGTACTTATGATTTGTTAATTGTTAATTATTTTTTGTGGTTTATGTGATTATGAAGCGTTAAGGGCTTTCAAAAAGACTATTTTATGAAATGTGTTTGTTAGGCGTAAGATTATACGGAAATCAGGCAGACTAAAAATGTGTGTATATATATATATATATAATATTTGACCAAAAATGAGATTATATAATGAATATTTAACGATTTAGAAACATATATATAAAGACATATGATTATCAAAACTTTTAGGATGTATATGAACCTTCTTTTGCACAATTCTTGGCCTGCATGGTGATTATGTAATTAAACCAATCAATATTTTATCATCATTATGATGTAAGAGAAGCATAGGTTAGACGTATAATCTGTTGATTCTTACGGAATGCCAGAAAACAAAAGTGCCAGTAATTCGTTGATTTCAAAGAATACTAAGAAACAAGCTAGGAGGAGAGAAAAGTTCTCTGTATTTTACATATAGCTTAATAAGAGGGATTGAGGAAACAGCTAAAATCCTTACAAAGTTTTACATGAAAAGAATATTGTGCTTGCATTGATTTTCCATGGCAGGTGTCGATCTTTTGTCTAATATTTCGTGAAAACATGAATTTGGATCCCAACATCCCACCAATTAGGTAGCCGGAACCAAGAATATGGGTATAAAGTGCCATCATTCTGTTGGGAGAACGTACGGTCTTAAAATTTCAATTTTATATATATATATATATATATATATATATATTAAAGTGCATAACGCAAGAAGACATCTTATATCATCCTTCTTTTTTACAGTTTCTTTCTGCGCGTGTCACCTTTTTTTTTTTTTTTTCCAACTTTATATCACTAAGAAGAACATATTCACGTGTGTGTTACTGTGCCGAGGAGGCAGTCCTATCATTCAAACACCAAATCCTTTTCATACATACATAAACAAGTAACATGTCTATAAAATGCAAGAACATTGAACATTGCTGTATGAGTACTAATGCCAGGAAGGTGGCCAAGCCCTACACCGAAGAGCAGCTAAAAGGCGTGTTTAGGCGCCACAGCTCCGACGAAGGAGGCCGTCGTTTGAGCAGGAAAGATGTCAAAAATGCATTCTCAAGCTTAGGTTCTTCCGCTCCTGGCTGGCGAGCTATTGGAGCACTCTGCCATGTCGCTTCGTTGACGAGGAAGAGTTGGACAACCTAGTTAGATATGCCGCCAAACGTGGTTATGTCTCACCATTGATCGACATGAAACTCTAAAGTGTTTTTGCGTCTTAATCCTTGGTATATATACAGATTAGTTGATTTTTTTTTTGGTATATTTTGCTCAAGCATAAGTGGAGAGAGATGGGGAAGAAAAAGAACGTACTTAATCTGAAATGTCCTAAATTAATGTAGGGACGGCATATTGTAGGACAGTACAATATGTCCATGTTTCGTAGCTTGTGTTGAATTGTATAATGTATATTATATTGTATTGCATTTGAGTTGGATTATGATGTGTTGTTATAAAGAAAATATGGTAATTGATGTCACTATATATTAAAAAAGGTAACAACCTATTGCAATACTGTTAGATGTACTTTCACATTGTATTGTATTTGTGTAATTTATCTCCAAACCTTCAACTTTAAGCAATAGATATGTTATTCTATTTTCTTCTTTTTTAGGCTGTCCTTCTCATTATTTACTTGATACATCATTTAAATTCAAAAATCAAAACATACAAATATGGTCTAAATATTAAAAGTAATTAATTAATTCATTTAGGTGTTAAAATTTGATTGAGAATACAATCAAGCATATAAGAAAATAGAATAGCAGATCACCCGTCCGCACAACCACCCTATGATTCCCGGCCCCCATCATGATGGAGTAACCCTTGATCCTCAAATTTGTGTTGTTCAACATGACCCATGTAAACGTTAGGGAGCTACACAGCCGGACCATGAACGGGAAATTGATGTCCAGTTTGACCTGTAAACGCAACCCAATCCAATCCGTGGGCTAGAAACTTAGGCCCATCCCAACCCTGCTCAGATTCCCGGGACGGGTTGGTCTAACGCCGAACCAAAGAGACGAGTAACGACCTGTTTAGCCTATATTTGCATCTCCAAGCTGACACCTAGGAAAATGCCCCTTAATCCCTATGCTGAGATATTTTTTTTTTTAAATTGTTTTTTTTTTCTCAACTTACACAAACAAGGAATATTGTGCATGCTTGAAATTTCTTTTCATGATCATCTCTCCATTTGTCCAAATTGGATGCCATGTTCCCTCTCCTCGACCTTATCCTCTTATCAGGTATCTAGACCAAATTGGATGACATGATTCGATATTCTAATCAATAAAAATCTTATAGAAATTCTAAATCTGCGTGGCTCCTTACATTTATTGTTAATTAATTTGCATTCATTCTAAGTTTCAAATACCCGAACATGAAATAATTATTTGCAAGAAACACAGTCGAACGTCCCATTCCCATATAAAGCCTCTCAATACTTCATCTTCTCCTCAGTCTGAACCGAGCAAGAGACAGTACTCCTAACACATATCATGATTGAAGTCAAGTACCGTGTGATTGGCGTCAAGGCCGTGGAAAAGGCGCCCTACAACGAACAATTGTTGAAAGATGTGTTTAAGAAGTGCGACACGAACAAAGACGGTCGTCTGAGCTGGGAAGAGCTCAAAAATGCATTCAAAACATTAGGTGCTTTCCTTCCCGGTTGGCGAGCCAGCCGAGCACTCTCCCATGCTGACCGGAACGGAGATGGCTTCATTGACGAGGAAGAGTTTGGCGAGCTAATTAAGTACGCCTTCGATCGTGGTTATAAATACACTACCTAATACATACATATATATATATATATATATATATCTCTGTGTGTGTGTGTGTATCGCACTTACTAATCACCATAGCATTGAACAGAGTGGTTCTGGCTTCTCTGCGTAATAATCCTAGCTGCTAGCTAGGTATTTTAGCTATGTTAGTTCTGTTGCATATGTTAATCTTAAGGGGTTGGAATGTCCGTACGTGGGGAATATGGTATAATATTGTATTATAGTAAACTGCGTTGTACCTGTGATTGCACTTTGTAGTACTACTTCAATCTCAGGTGTATTATCGTGTTTTTTGTTTTCCCCTCGTTTTTGCAATATTATTGTGTGGTAAATAAATATTACTTAATCTGACAACTGAATATCAGCTATAAAACAAAACATGCCCTTTACGCTTTGTTTTGTAGGGATGGACCGTGCTCTTTACGTACGTATGAAAAATGCAATTATATTTAACTCATGGGGTTACAACCACGTTACTTATAAAACAGTGAGTCATAGTCCAAAGATCGTACAGATAATAAAAAGGGCTTTTTTATAAAAAAAAATTTGTAGGGATGAGAGAATTTTGACAGTGAATTAGAGGATTCTGCTTTTAAAGATTTGAATTTCAAACACATCATTTTGTAGAAAATGTCAGCTTAATTTTCATATTAGAGTACAACAAAATTATTAGACTTCAAAACAAAATATACAACCTAATTAACATTCATCAATTTCTTTATTTATTGTTGTCTTATGCATTCAACACAAGGGGCATGCAAGTGTTTTTCACTTGCTGAGAAGGGCGTCGTTCCACTAAGCGATGTGCTCTAAGCAGGGGTAAAGTTAGAAAAATAAGTTAGACTGTATAGGGGGAAGGGGGTCTGTATACTAAACTTGTTACTGAAAAAAATGGACTGAACGTCAATCATAAGGAGGGACAACTATTGAAGCAAGCGATTCTCAAATGGTTTCGATATTTAAGTTCTATTGACATTGAAAATCCTCTTGATAACGTGTGTTTTTTGCAAACATGTGTGATCATTCGACGCCCAAGACTTATGTTTCTGTTTTGAACGAAACGAATTTTCTAATTAACGATTATCAGGATTCTAGCGAATTTTTGACAAAAAGGAAGATGTTATTTGCATTAAGATGTAAAAATCTGAATTTTTGACAAAAAGGAAGATGTTATTTGCATTAACATGTAAAAATTCGATTATTGCACGTTTGGTGCAGTTTAGAGGAGATTCTCCTTAAAAATTTTCCACAGCTTAAACAACGTCTTCAAGAATATTCGGTATGCTACCAATGGTTGGAAACTTTTTTTTTTTTTCCTTTCGTTTAACAAAAAAGACCAAAGAGAATGACTATATTAACTGGCACCAGAAGAAGAGGGGGAGAAACATTCCAACTAGATTTTTAATTTAATTATTTAAAAATTGGAGTCTTAAAGACTAGAGAACTATAGTTTTGAAAAAATTTGGAATGCTCCCCTTTGGTATTGTTTTGAGGGATTTAGAAATATTTTTGCACGTTTTTTTAAGTAAAAATTTTTAAAACACTCTCAGCATAATTCTTCAAAAATTCTTATTTTTTAAAACAAAATCATTATCGTCTATTTTAAAAACACTACTAAATAGTTTATTTTTTAACTTGTGTGGTGTTCCAATGGTCAAAAGTCAGAAGGTTTTCTAGACTTGAAAGTTAAAAGAGATGCCAAGGATCATTGGCACTTAATTTCGGGAATATGCTGTTGGCTATACATATATGTCCTCTTTCGCCACTACTTCCCCTCTTTAAATAGGCTACACAAACGTAAAGACATTCCTTCAAAGTAGTTTTCTTTTGATTTTTTTTGGACATAATATTTCCTTTACTGGGCAACCAACAATAACCACAATCAATTCATTAAAAAAAAAAAAAAAAGCAACTATAACCTTTCGTCCGTTCGGTATCAATATTTGTAGATAAGTTTTGACCGCTAGTCAACTAGCAACACATGTAATTCTTCTTTCTGTTCTGTCTAACAAAAAAGAAAAAAAAGAAAGGAACTAAGCTTATAAGTATAATCGTTTCTTTATTTTTGAGTCAGTGTTAGCCGCCCAACCCTAATTTCAATTTTTGAGGACGAACTCATCTAACGAGTTGTTATTTTTTATTTGTAGATGCAATAAGATATTTAAGAAGTGTGGCTAAAATCAATATTTAGAAACAATTTTGGTTAAAAACACTGTAGGCTATGAGAGCTTTACACAATAACAACTTTTTATTTTTTTATTATAACTGCTGAGAGCTTTAATCAAACATTTTACCAATCTTATAATTGATGTGGTAGTTATATAAACACCAACCAATATAAGAATAACAACTCACATGCTACATAGGTTGGTATCTAAAAATTAAGATTAGAATGTACTTAAGATTATTCCTTTTTTTTTTTTTTCATTTAAGCTCTTTTCAAATGTAAAGACAATTTAATATTAAGATTTTTTTTTTTTCAAATGTAACAAAATTTGCCAAAAAAATATTTTTGAATTGCATCCTGTAAGTAAAGTAATTTTTTTTTCATCATACTATAGTATTTAGTATGATAAAAACATGTAGAAGATTGGCCATTCAAGCTTTTGACAAGAACTTTAAAAAGGAGATGAATATTTATTTTTGCATTTTAAAGGGTCAAATGTCCTAGACTCTAACATCATTTAATATAATAACAATACCACTAAATATAAATTTATAAGGTCATTAAACCATTAAACTTAATAGGTTGATCTTTTTAGATAGCTCAAATCTTTGAAAACTTCATTTTTTATAAAATCTTACAAGTTCATACGAGAGGCTCAATTCATCCAAACAAGATTAGTAACTCCAAAAAGAGCATCATCTTGTAGAGGTATGTGTAAAGGATAAGATATGCTAAGTTTCACATTATTAAAATATAACAATAAGCACCAACCAATAAAGATATTGAAACAACTTATTTAACTAATTAATCTTTTAAGACGAGAGTCTAAATTTTTAGAAAGTCCATTTTCTGCATGCATAACATATTACAACGTTCAAAATTTGATATTTTAAGACGATGGAAATCCAAAGATTTAAAAAGTCTAATTTTCACATACATAACATATGAAAACATTTTACCGCAGTATTCTTGGGGTAGGTATTGTACATATAAAGTACTTCATTATGTTCTTTTTATATTTATTAATAGATCTTCCAATAAAACGTTTCTTATAAATCATATGATCTAGATATTTATTAATGTGGGCGACAGACTTGTGAGGGTAAGTGTCTTTCGCCTAGATTTATGTCTAAAAATAGAAAGGACAAAATCTGTTTCTACAAAGATGGTCTTTTTAAAGAGAACTTAGATGACTTTCATGCTTTTTTTTAGAACCATTTGAGTGGATATGTCTAAGGTGTAATTTCTAATCTCTAGCTTAAATTCCATATAGAAAGATAATACCTCAGGAATCTGGCATTTAAAGATCCTGTTTGTCAATTTGTAAGGAAATTAGATGGGGAGTAAATTCTTAACTATAGAGGTTGTTTAAGTGTTTTTGCAAAAAAAAAAAAGTATTTTGTATTTCGAGTGTTTTTTTGTTTTTAGATTATCACAGTATGTGTTGAACAATAAATGTTTATTTTTGTTTTATCATTACAGTAGTTGTTATGTATTTGTGTTTGTTTTATTAAAAAATATTGCCTTGTTAGTGCATCATGTGTTTGTTCCTGTTGTTAGTTTGAAATTTTAAAATTGTCAAAAGTTGGTCTAATTGCATGTTAAAATTGTTAAAAAAGAAAAGTGTGCAGTTAAAAGTTTCTTACTTTTTAAAAAGTTCTACAGTAAATTGTCATTTGTAACAACTTTATAGATTCGGTGCTTATTTGTCAAAAAGTTGTGTAGTCATGTCAGGGTATCTTTTGTCATTTGGTTTTCAATTGTCAAAGGTTGCACAGTCCGAGGATAGTTTTTCAAAAGTCGGTCTGATTGCATATTTACTTTTTCAAATTTATTTGGATTTGGTCTGACTTTTTTTAACATGTCTATATCTTATTTTCTTACTTTTTATCTGTACAATAACATATCATATCTTGTTTTCTTGCCAACACATATTTTGTTTAGATTATAAAGTAACATGCCATCATCTACCTGTCGTAACTCCTGAGTCCTTTGGCATTTTCATCTTCTTAAGATATTATTTAGGACTCAGTGTTTTAGGCAGAACAGACTTCAAATAAAAACCCAAAAAAATCAAATAGTTAAAAAAAGATTCATTCTATCTTAGAAACCAAACATATCTTCCTCCCATTCATCTAAGAAAATCAGAACTATTTGTGTCTTTTGTGGTTCCAATCCTGGTAATGGTAGAGTTGATTTAGAAGCCGCGGAACACTTAGGATAAGTCTTAGCATGTAGGAAGATTAACCTAATTTATGGGGGAGGTAACTTAGGATTAATAGGGGATGTAGCAATCGCAGCATATTTTAGAGGTAGTCATATCGTAGGGATTATACCTCATCTCCTAGTTGAGGAGAACCTCTGTGAGAAAACCATAGGTAAAGAAAAGAGAGTTTTAGACATCTCTAAGCGTCTTAAAAACATGGTCTACAACTCTGATACTTTCATTGCATTAACTGATGGTCTAAGCACTCTTGAAGATTTATTCATAGTTGCTAGTCGAAATCTGTTTGGCATTCACTCAAAACCCGTAGGTCTTTTAAATGTAAATAGTTTTTATGATAGCTTTTCAAAGTTTTTAAATTACATCATGAAACAAAATTTTATTGTAGACTCAGGAAGACAAATTTTTATTACTGCTTCAACAACTCAAGACATGCTTGACAAAATACAAGTTATTCATCTAGAGTCTGACATTGCAGCATCTAAGCTTGATTGGAAGAAAGAAAGCAGGAAGCGATCATTGGATTTGAACCTCTACCTGTAATCTTTTGGTTTTACCCATAGCATATTCGCCTGTATTTCTTGTGTTTTAAATAATTGTTCTCCTCTACATCTTGTATTTTTATTATGACATTCTATTGTTAAAATGTTTAGATTCAATGACTCTAGTATCAAGATAGTTGATATTACATAGTAATTAGTAATTTCGAAGCGTAGTCTGTTTAAAGTTCGATCTTTTTTTTATCGATGCTTCTATAATCTCCATGCATACATGGTTAAGATAGCTGCTTATACGGAATATTTTGTACTATCAAAATGCATTCATATGATGTCTGTAAACTATCTATGTGTTATTTTAATGGGTGGTTTTAATATAAATACTTGTGTCGTTTATTTTATTATTGTTATTATACAATATAACATCCATTATCTAATTATCAACCATGGTTGGAAAATCATAAAAGACTGAAAACTAACATACTAAGCATATGCATTTCTCTTAATATATATTCAAATAATCTTGATAAAAAAAAAAACGCATGGCCCTGATTAAAAATTCTAGTTCTGCCGCTGTTTAATAGCTTAAAAATGTGCACTGCGGATAGGAATTCTCATCCAAAAAGGACCTTTCAAAAAAACTACTTTTTTATTCTCCCCAATACTCTCCACTTTCTTATTTTCATCCCTACTAAACATAGTTGACCTATAGAACAAAATATTTGCTGTGCTTTGTTTGGTAGAAATTAGTGAAGTATGGAAAGCAAATGAAAAAGCGTAAGGGCTGTTTAGTGACAGACAGAGATGTGAAGAAGATTAAAAAAATAAGGGATAAAATTTAAAATATCAGTTTTAGTCCATCTCAAAGGAGAAAGAGAAATGCATACAAACTACTCTACGTTATCTATTGTTTTTTTTTTTTTTTCATTTTTAAACCAAAACAACGCTAATGAAAATACAACATGGTAATTAATAATCGTCTAATTCACTTTTTTCACATGAATCCACAATAAGAAAATTGCACTCCCTTTTTGGCCATTCTAATTTTTTATGCTTGTGTTTTTCTATGTATGATCTTTTTTCTGCCAATGAGATCATAATACAAACAAGACACGCCATTGATTAATGCATGTCTTGATGATTGACTTGAGCCAATTAAAAGATCGAGATTGCAAGACTCGAGGTTCTATCTCAAGCCAATCATGGATTTAAGGACGGACCTAAAGAGACTAATTAAAGAACGACACATGCTATTATTTTAAAAAGAATATCATGGAATTTTCCTAATTTTGGTAAAGAAATACCCTGGTATTTCCTGAATTAGTAGACAAGTGATGACGTGTATCAACAAAGGACCAGGATCTTCTGTCTCCTAATACCTGCCTCCTCCTCTGTCCACCCCGTCAAATTCTACCGCATCATAAAAATGTCAACTCAGTTATAATTTCATCCATGTCAGCAAGTTACTCATATTCTGCTCCTACATTAACGTCTTCATAATTTTGTCGTCATTTTCTCACCTTCATCTTCCTGTTAAGAGTCTCCGACGTCACAGCCGTCGAGGCTCATCTGCCGTTCTAGTGGTACCCAATCACCAATTTAAAACCACGCTCGTAGGAATGGCCGGAGGGTTGGCGGCCTAAGTTGTCAACTTCTTATCGTCTTTTGATGCAAACTTCTTAACACAAATTTCTGATTCGGATCAAACTGGGATTTATGGAAGAGTGAATATTGAAAAAACTTAACCAAACACCATCCTCCAAGACATCAGAGCCATCCTCTAATATGGCAAAAATAAAAAAATAAAAAGTTTAACCAAGTTCTGACAGTACAATCAAAACTCCGTTTGGAACATGAGTTACAATTCATGGATTAAAAGCAAATATTAGTTCGAATCAATAAAATGAGTTTGAGCTACGATTTTTTGTTGTAATCAATATTTAAAAGGTTATTAAAATGTTAGTTTAAATTAAGAGTAGTTGAAACTTTCATTTAGAGTTTGAATAAAAAATATAAATTTAAATAATAATTTATAGTTTGAACTAACTAGTGTTTGATATATTTAAACTAAAAATATTAATTTGAATCATAATATATTTAATTAGTCTAAATTAGTGTTTAATATGTTTGAATAGAAAATATTGGTTGAAATTAAAACCGTCAGTTTCAATTAATTAAGCTTAACATCAACCATAATCGATGAGATGACGAGCCAAATGTAACTTTAGATTTCAACTTAAAAGTATATATTTTAACTGAGGTTTCAAACAGATGTTAAAAAATGATATGAAATGGTTAAAAAAATTAAAAAAAATCCAAACTTGCAATGTCTCTCTTCAATTTTTACCTACTAAAACAGAAAATAAAGAGAGCAAAAGCACAAAGCTTGGAAAAGAGATGGTAAATTTCGATCCATAAAAAAAACAAAATGGCCATGACCCACGATTTTCATCAGCTTTTTCCAATCAAACCTTAGAGATCAAACAAAAAACTTGAAATTTTCTGACAAAAACGAGGGGAGGAGTTGCAACGAAGCTTGAGGCAGTTGAAAGAGATGGAAAGGACGACGGCGGGGCGGAAGAGTGTAAGAAGGGTTCCATGCCAGGCTGGTGCTGGCCGGATGGGTAAAAATGTTGAATCATTGGAGAGCAACGGCCATGGCGGCGAGAGTGAGCAAAAGAGGAGAGCTTTGAGGTGAACGACTATGATGCAGAGGAGGCGGGAACGCCGGAGTGGGACATGGTGTTGGTGGTTGTTGGAAGGCGAGAGAGAAAAGATAGAAAAAGAGGAGAAGAAGAAGCGTCAGGTTAGGACCATTAGGGTATATATTTCGATATACATGCTAACATGTATTTATTTTTAAAGTAATTAGTTTTTTAACTTTTTAATTGGTGGTATTTTGATTTTTTTTTAATTTTAGTAAATTGACCAATTAACTCTTAAAATATTAGCAATCTAAGTCCTTTCTGTTCACCTCCATTTTATTCTTCACAGAGTTAATAACGTGGAAGGGATGTGCTCCCCTGTAAAAGGGCATATTAGAAAAAAAAAAAATACGTTACATTTTAACCCAAAAAATAATGGCAAGAAACCAAAAAAAGGCCTAATATGGAAAAAAAGAGGACGAGGAGGAGGAGGAGAAGAAGAAGAAATGAATTGCAGAACTTGGTTTCTTTAATCGGAATCATCAATAAAACATGTGATAGTGCTCATCCTTAAACAATAGCCATTTAAGAGAATAGGTTTCAAAATAGAACGACTTGCAATTAAAAATACAGTTAAAAACCCAGAATGAATAAGCTGCAAACTTAGAGGAATCAAAACTTTCCTAAAGAAAGAAAAAAAGAGTCCAAACTCTGAACCCTGGGATTAGAGAAGCACCGGCGTGGTTTGGGGGGGAGGAGTGGTGGCGACAAGATTGGCGAGAGCGAAGAGAGACTTCGCTAACCCAATAACAAGATTTGCAAGTGGGTACTCGCACGGTGGAGGCAGCTCGCGATGGCGAATCTTGATCACACTAGCAGGCTCATGACGGCGGGTTGGGTTCGCAGCAATGCCTCGAGCACTCATGCCACCGCCGGCAAAAGTGAAATGATTTTTTTTTTTTTTTTAGGAAGCATAGTTGCGTGGGTTTGGAGGGATAGAAGAGAAGCTTTAATAGAGGCTCTGAAGAAAAGTGAAATGATTTTTTTTAATTTTCTTTGTAGGTGTTTTTTGTTGTTAAATTTTGGTTTTAATGAAAATTGATTTTTGATTTTCCTTCCTTTCTTTTTTTTTCTTCCTCTTCTTCTATTGCAAAACAAACCCTCTGCCTGCTACTACACAACAGGCAATGAAACTTAAGGTTAGTAATTGCAGAAAAGATAATCAGTGTAACAAGAAATTGAAGTCTCATATTTGTTCATTTACAGATCCTTGGGCAGAAAAAATTTGAAGTATGTTGCCTTCAATAATTTATCAATTCAGAGTAAATTTAGAGGAGAATCTATATTTGGACCGCCTAGTGCCGGTGTCGGAGGTGCAGACAGCCGAAAATATCGCAGGTGACGTCTAATTCTTGGCGTTGACAAAGAGGTGGTGGGTTTCGCTGGAGAGGAGACGCGGGTTTAAGGGCGGGTGGCGCTTGCTGAAGTTTGGGAAGGTTTACATGTCGCATTTGTCTTTTTTTTTTTTTTAGTTTAATCTTGGGTGACGTCTAAGGTTATTATTGTCTTTTGGTCAAAACTTAATTGTGATATAGTATGTTTTGTGAGAAAGTTGATGGAAATGGACAAAAAGGACTTAGATTGCTAATGTCTTGAGAGCTGAAGGGTAATTTTGTCAAAATCGAAAAAAAAAAACAAAATATCAACTATTAAAGAGTTAAAAGGACTAACAATGTAAATTATTTTTGTTTTTGACTGACCTGGCTATTTAAGATGAGGTGCTCAAATATTATTGGGTGGAGACAGATATACATCAGAGACAGGATCTCAGTCCATCAACGAACATGGATTGAAAGGATTTTTCTGATACATAACCTCATGTCTAAATAAAACATTTGGTTCCTTTTTCCATCCTTTGTTCGTGTTACATATTACTTGAATATTTTTTTACTCACAAAATTGTTTGCCTAATTTGAACACCAGAGTACCTTGTATGAGTGCTCCCCACGACAAGAAAACACCCAAGAGTGACAGAGCATGGAGAAGCATTAACGTGCAAAAATTCACTCCCAACACTAACGACCGTGCTTATCGCCACTTTATTAAAAAGGCTACAAGCACAAAGTTTATCCCTTAAAAAAAAGTATATTGTCTTTTTTTTTTAATAACTCTTTTTGACACAACAACTATGTCCGCTCGTGGGAAGCTTTTAAGGGAGATATACTTGCTTTATGACCTTAATCAATTCACCAAAACTCGATAACGCTCGTCCCAAACTAATTACATCTTATATGGAATACATAAATATATAAACCTCCATGCACACGGCTCTGTGGTTAGAAAACGTACATAGAAGTTACAGTAATAAGCTTGGGTAGAATAAAACACTAAAATAGTGTGTTTAACAAATTGGTTAAACCTGAAAATTTTGTTTTAAAACGATAACATGTGACTGTAATAATTTTGTACTGTTTATTATAGTTTTTTGAAAGCTTTATACTATAATAGATTGACTAACCAAATGCAGTCTAATAAAAGATCCAATTGT
>CAMOHE010045543.1:0-31009 GCA_946598075.1 Artocarpus hirsutus | reverse complement strand
TACTTTTGTGTTTTATAATAAAAATAATAAAAATAAAATTTCATACACTTCAAGAATATTTATGAGATTTTTTATGACAAAGAAAATAATTAATAAATTTGGGAGCCTTTTTAGAATGGTTTTGTTTTGAGTATTGACGAAGCCTAAAAGTTTTTCAAAGACGGGTATGAATTAAGCCAAAACTTCGAAGAAAAATAATTGTGTAATTTTATGTATTTTCTTTGAAGACTCTTGGTCTCTCTTTTATCTTTGCTTATATGTTTATCTTTTATTTCTTCTTTCAAATGAGTCACACTTCTAGTAGAGTTTAACTCACTTTTTAAATTTTAAAGTCTACAAAATTATAAATTTATATAGTAGCGTAGTTATTTTTCCTTTTATTGGAATTTTAAGTTTCGATTATTAGGAAGTTTTTAAAACTAAAAATACATTCTAAACATTTATTTTTTTTTAAAATATGAGAGTATATAAACTTAAAATTTCAGAGATAAAAGAAAATATATTAAAAACATGTATATAAAATTTTAAGGGCGAAATTAAATGAAAATTTGCAAGATTATAATTATTTTTTTTAGGGCCAAAATCTAAAAGAACGCCTTGGCCTCGGGCAGGCAGGCGCCGCCCAGGCCTTAAGTGGATCTACCCCTAGTTTTGAGCATGGAAAAGAAAATTAATAAGGAATAGGTTTGGAATCATTTGTCACACTACGTTTGGTTTTTTGTTTTAGAGGAATGTTGACTCTTTAATAGATGGTAGCATATTTTGACACATGGCATCTCAACTATTAGAAACAAACTCATTTAATAATAAGCCATTTCTTTTAAAATTATTTTAAGAAATGCTACTTGTAGACAATTACTCTATTTCTTCGTTACATGGTCAAAATCTATTTTTTAATTATTTTTTTAAAATTTTTTTTATTGAACTTAACCCTCTCTTTTTTCTTTCGTACTATTTATGTCATTTTTTTTTAATCTGGAAACAAAGATTTTACAATGGCCCTTATACGTCAAAGTGATTATTGCTCCCTCCAATTATTTTTCATTCTTCTTTTTCTATAATTTATGAGATTTGCTGCAACCTCTGATTTTCTAAATATACACCAATTAATTCTCCAGGTCGATAACTCTTTTTTTTTTTTTTTCCTGCTTCACGTTGATGTTCATGGTATAGACTTATTGACCTTTTTTTCTGCTTCTTCTTCTTTTTTTTTTTTTTTTTTTTTTTTGCATTACATATTGAACCTTGTTTAGTTGACGTTGAGTTTTGCTACACACACACACACACATATATATATATATACACACTTAACGTGAATTTATAAATTGGTTTTCAATATTGGTGATTCTTTTAGAATATCATATATATACTTAGAGGTTGCAACAAATCTCATTACTTACAGTAAAAAAATGATAGGATGGAGCAATCATGTTCACGTATGTAGGCCCTTGCAAATTTTTGTTTTCAGATCAAATAAAATGACGCAAATAGTGGGAGAGAAAAAAGGGAGGCCATAATTTCAATGAAAAAAATGTTATCGTTCAGTGTAGAAAGGTAGTGCGTAAAAAGAAGAGTGGTAGTTTTGAAAATAAGCTTAGAAGAAGTGATTCATTATCAGGTGAGTTTGGAAAAGTTAGAGGAATGTGTTAAAAAATTAAGTAACATCTGTAAAAATAAAAAAATAATAATAATAAAAAAAGAGAGCCTGAAATAGAGGTTGTATTTAACACTTTTTTTAAGAGATTGTATCTGAGTATTAAAAAAAAGAGAAGGGTTTGTTTTTTAAAAGTGTTTGTTATATAAAATTTAAGTAATGAGATCGAAAAAATAAAGGGAAACTAACTCTATTGTAATGAACTGCAAAGTATAGGGGTATAGGGTAAAGCACAGTATGGTTGTTTAAACCTTTTTGTTATAATGTTTTTTCTCACTAAACTTTTTTAATATTTGTTTGTTTGTTTTTTTTTTTTTTTTTTTTTTTTTTTTTTTTTGTGTTCACACTTATGAAGTATAGTTCACAAGTAGACACTCTAAATGGGGTCATAAATTGATATTAGCCTAACAAAAATAATATCGAATAGATTTTTTTAATTTAAGGAACAAATAACAATTTTTAAAATATTTGAAAAGGTTAATCACATAATTATATCTTTTACTTTCATTATTCTCAATTTGTCGTTTTATTCTTAAAAACTACAAAAGTATTTTTTGAATTTAAGAAACTTATTTTAATTTCATCCTTGTATATATTAAAAATAAAAAAATTAAACAAAGCAACATAGTTATGTCTAAACAAAGTCTGTAACCAAATTTCATAGATTTAAAAAACATGAAAGAAATATCCAAAAAAAGATATCGAGTTTTATGTTTATAAATGTTAAAATATATTTTCAAAATTATTTTGTAAAGAAAAAATATTTTCTTAGAAATAAATTTAGTCTAATTAAATCTATTTTTGACTTTTTCCCATATTTATTTTTCACTTGTGAAGTCTATGAGGGATAAAATTGAAACAAATTTTCTCAAATTCGAAAGATATTATTGTAGTTTTTAGATACATAAGAAAAAATTGAAAAATAATAAAAACCAAAAGATATGGTTTTAAAAATAGATAATTTATTAAATAAATAATTTTTTTATTTCTAACAAGTAAATTTTTTACTCTTAATAAATAAATGGGAAAAGATACAATAAAGGATGCTATTTTTTTTGGCCGATGCAGAACAAAAATATTAACTGTTAGATTGTCATCCAACAGTTATTAATAAATGAGCTTATAATTACACACATAGTTTTGAATGTAGGGAATTAAGCAACCTAAATTAAATCTCAACCATTGATTTAATAGAACTTTTAATCTCGACCCCTTAATTCTAAAACATATTAAAAAAAACCTAACACTACAACTCAATCTCCATAGCCGCCATCGGCAAATCCCCCACTCTGGTAGCTCCATCATTAGCACTCGACATTCATAGTTGCCGTCAACAGATCCATCACTCCACAACTTTGTCGTCAGCACCTCCCCATGTTGCCAATGATGACTCTGCCTCCTTTATTCAGGTGGCAAAGCTTTGAAAACAAAAACAAAATGTAAAAAAAAAAATAGAGCCATGATGGTTGGTCGTCGGAGTTGGGCTCACCGGTGGGTGGAAGCTAGGGGGTGGGCTCATAGGTGGATGGAAGCTCACGACTGGGCTTGTTGGTGAGTGAAAGCTCGAGGCTGGGTACATCAGTGGGTGGAATCTCATGACCAGCAAGGGTGGAAAGCTCTTTTCGGGGATTCAAAGGTGTTCGCAATGACAGGCATTAGGCTTCGCAAGTGTCGGCAAAGAGTTTCACTGTAGCCATTGTCGACAGTCAAAAAATCATGAATTCCTCGTCATCTTTCTTGGTTTTCACGCACTTGAAGAGCCAAACGGCTCCCCATTGCCAGCAAGGAGCTATTTGGCTCTACAAGTGCATGAAAACAGAGGACAACAAGAAATTCCTGTTGCACCATTGAAGGTCTTAAAGAACATCTTGATGTTCAAGTATAAGATCCCTAAGGGCCACCACTCGGCAATTTAGATCTTGAGAATCATGTCAAAGACGTTGAGTTTAGGGATGGAGCGTGTGAGGAAGCTCGGGGCTATGATTGGGCTCGTTGGTGGAGAAGAGAGGATCTTTGCGAAGAACATCCCATCGCCAGTGGAGATGTTTTGCTATTTTTTTAAATAAACTTCTAATTATGTATTAAATTGTTTGTGCGAGGGTTTATTTTTGATCTGGTGTGTCTTTAGGGGTTGTTTGTTTTGAGTATTCTTCGTACTTAATGGACTTAATTTTATATTTGAGTATCAAGAATCCTTTGGATATATACTTGTTTCTTCCAAAATCCAAATCCTTTGAGCATCAAGAATCTACGTTTTCAAAATTCTACTCCTCCCTGAACTTTTGATACTTGAATATTTTTGCTATAGTAAAAACTGAAATTCTTTCTCTAATTATTAAGGGAAAAAATCATAACTTCTTCATTTGATATCTAATTAAGATGATTCTTTTGTTATTATGTTTCTAGTGAAGAAAAGAATAAATTAATATCTATATTGCATATTTTTAAGGACTATTAACATTAAGATTTTATTAGATTTGTTAATAAATCAAAAACTATTTTCACTATCTCTTCAAACACAAATATTAATTTTATTCCATACTTAGATTAAAACTTAAAGGCACATCAAACGTCAATTTGGATAACAATTCAAATCACTAACTCAAATCCTAACTCAAATCATACTAACTCAAATCAAATTACTAATTCGAATCCATTTATCAAACGAACCCTTATTTTTTTACCATTAATCTAAAACTAAGAGTTGCTCCCTTTCTTTAGATTATTCTCTACTGTTCGAGAATTATGTGGTTCTCACTCCAAACTCAACCTAAATGTTTTAAAAACATGTTCTTCCTTTATCCAATTCACTTTTTATTTTTATTTTTATTTTGATTATTGGTATATGGCCCGAGCAGGCTATGGTTCGGGCTTCTCACAGAAATAGGCCCCGTTAGGTGGGTCTCACAATGGGACCCCGCCTCTATGAGAGGCGCGGTTCACAATCCACTCAGGCCAAAAAAAAGAGTTTTTCTTTTATGTTTTAGAAAAAAGGGACAAAGAAAAAAATAAGACCCATGTGGTGGAGTCTATCTCTATAAAAGGCCTGCGCCACAGCCTGTTTGGGTCAAAAGAGTTTTTCTTTTATTTTTAGAAAAAAAAAAGGACAGAGAAAAAATGTCAAACCAAGTATCAGGTCGTCCAGAGGTCCCCAGTGCAAAGACGATGAAGCTAAGCACCGCAGGGGCCAATAATTGTCGCAAGATCCATTGACTAATATAAAAAGAAAAACAAAAAATAAAAAAAGAAAAAAGAAAAAGTAAAAAAAGAAAGAAAGAAAAAAACACGACCAGAAACACGACCAGAGATATTCAAAACTTGTCTCATCGATTAGCTCTAAAGACCCTGCAAAGACTGTAACTGCTATTTCTCTCTCTTTCTATCTTCCTCTCTCTCTCCTCCTCTTGTTCTTCATTTCTCTCTCTCTATCAATCTCTCTCGCTGCTGACGGGTCAGCTTGGCAGCCAGCTAACCTCCATTGCTTTACAGAGGTTTTGGCTTTTTTTTTTTCTCCCTGGAATCCCTTTAAACGTTCCGTTACGGCCTTTGGTTTTTCTCTTTTACCGTCTTATTCAAATTCCGATTCGTTTGCATCCCCAAACAAAACAAAAGGTACTTCTTTTTGGTTTTTGGCTGAAGCTTAGATTTCTTCGCTCTGGCATGTTTCAGCCTTCATAAATTTTGGTATCTGCTTTTGCTGCTTGTTTTTGCTTTGACCAAGAATTTTTTGAGTTTGGCTTCCTGTTTGTTTCCGGGGAAAGATAGAAAAAAGGCCTGGTGGAATTCGAATTTGAATTGGAAAGTATTTCCTTTTTTTTTTCTTTTTTTTTTTGTGCATTTTTAATTTTGGTATGGATTAGTAGTTTTGGAATAACAAAGTTTATAAATTGAAAGTTTTTTTTTTTAGGATATTATTTTCCTGTGTTTCTCGGCACCTAAACCGAGGGATTGGGTTGGGTCATTTGTTTCTGGTTTTAGATTCGGTTTCAGACGATATGGAATGTGAAAACTAGTAATTAATTCAATGCCAAACTTTATATTCAAAGACAGGCATAGTAGATCTAGTTATTTTGATTGTTATATTCTAAAAGGATAACTTTGAAGTTAATTTGGAACGCAAAAATGAGGTTATACAGGTTCAATATGAGCTTTGCTTTCAATTAGGTACCTTTTATAGGGTTTTGTTTTGTTTTTATTTTTCTTTACTAGTGAATAGTTGGTTCTTATGGGGTTGTTTTTGTACCAAATGGGTAGTTAGAGGCTCAATGCTTCAAATGTTCTAAGCTCTTTACCCCAATTTTTTGTATCTGATTTATTTTCTGCTGTTTATTTGAACTATATTTTTGTTTCAGATGCTGGCAAATTTTTGCAGAAATGGGATTGATTCATATGTTTCTTGACCCTCACGGCTTTAATTCCAACGATCAGTGGTAGTGATGTTATTGAAGATGGAAGTGCTCTTCGTAGCTGTGATCTTAGCTTGGCTGCTTTCTTTTGCATTGTCAGATTTACAAGGTACCAGATATGAAACGCTGTTAAGACAGCTCAATGTAGGCTAAAGTAAACTTAACATATCAAGATAGCATAGATAAACATAAGGTGAATATTTTGAAATGGCATTGACATCTCTAAGCAAGCTATGTGTCTATCTTGTGTAGTAATCTGTCTGTTCTCTCTCCCTGTCATTCTTATTTGAGACTTGTTGCGTTTGAACAGAATTGCTGACTTATTAGTCACTTATTAACTGTATGATGTGATGCTTTTTGATTTAGGGAGAGGCGCTTTGGAACAAGAAGAAGGCATCCACAATAATTAGATTTTAGCCTTGTTGGTTGCATTGGTTTGAAACAGTTTTAAAAATGCTGTTCAGCATATGATGTTACTTTTTATATAGGCATAAACTGAAATTTGTGTCATGTAGATTTGTCAAATTTGAAAAGTTTCTCTTCTTGTACAAACATTAACTCCCTTCTACTTCTGTTTTCTTTTGTATCTCTTAACTTCTCTATGTGGTTTTGCAGAAAAATAGTTCAGTAGTTAGTTGGTTTTTGAGTTCTTCATGCAGAATTTGTTTTAGAGCATTAGTTATCATTGTTCTCTATTCAGTTTTTATATACAAGTAATTGTGTGTTGACCTCTGCATGTTTGTTTAAATTAGCAAATATCTGACAATGTTTAGGTTGTGCAAATATCTTGACGATGTAGCAAAATAGATCTATTGGTTAGTGGGTCTCTCGAGGTCTTCATGTAGATTGATTCGTTTTAGATTATTACTTTGCATTGTTGTTTTTGAGGTGTTTGCACAAGTTATGGTGTATGGACCTCTGCATGATTGTTTGAGTAATGCAAACATTTGTCTTCTCTGTTTCAGGAGACGCACTCTATTCACTGAAAGAGTCACTGAATGCTTCAAGCAGTCAGCTCAAGGACTGGAATCCCGACCAAGTTAACCCGTGCACTTGGTCAAATGTTAACTGTGATTCTAATAATAATGTGATAGACGTGTAAGATATTCTTTTATGTGTTCTTGTCTTTTTCCCTTTTTTCAGTAATATTTTTCTTTCTTACGTGTTGTTGCCAGTTATATACTACTTCTTGGCTTGTGGAAGACTAAATTATTAGCTTATGAACTTGAATTACGTTAAAAGGTCCATGCTTTTGCCAAGCTCCCCATTGCCAAACTGTGCTTAGGTTTATTGTTTATCTGCAGATCATTGCCGAATATGGGCTTTTCTGGAACCTTGTCCCCTAAAGTTGGAGGACTGAAGACGCTTGGAGTACTGTAAGTATATATGGCTGTAGTGGAGTTGTATTCATCCTATTTTTGTCTATAATTGAGTGTATTACTGGATATGATGAGCAATGATGCTGCTTTTTCTTACCATAGATGTTATATTATTTTGTCTTGTGTAAAGTGTTCTATTCTTGTTTTCTACGTATTCATTATTGAGTCTATGTGATTCTAAAAACACGTAAATGATGGAACTTGAAAGTGATGCAGACTGATGGAGGCTATTAGCTATCCATACTTATTGATTGAAGAACTCTGCAGTCTTTGTTTCCCTACCTTCTTTCGATTCTTGAATGTGCATATGATGTATGTATGACCCTTATGCCTATCAGATGTATTCATACAGTTCATTGCAAGGAAATGGTATAACTGGCGAGATACCAAAAGAGTTCGGAAATCTAGAAAATTTGAGCAACTTGAATTTAGCGAGTAATAATTTAAGTGGTTCAATTCCATCGTCACTTGGTGATTTGAAGAAACTTAAATTCTTGTAAGTGGTACCATATGCATCGTAACGCGTTCGTGTTTGTCTTTTGAATTTTGCATGTTACATAATTTTTTCTGTGACAATGCTTTCTATCATGCAAGCAGGGTTTTGAGTCAAAATAATCTGAATGGGACAATCCCTGAGTCGCTTTCAAGCCTTCGGAGCTTGATTAATCTGTATGTTATCGTATCCTTAAAATGCAACTACGATAAGAAACCATAATCTATGCACCGTCTCTCTTTCTCTCTTTTTTTATTTTTTATTTTTTAAATCAAAGAGAATTGTTGGGCCTGTTCCTGCACTGGAAAATTTAGCCTTATCTCTGTTTGGAGTTGTATACTTTGGCCACTTGGTTGGCGTTTGAAGGCATGTTATGCTGTCTTTTGCAGCCAGCTAGATTCAAATCATTTGAGCGGCCAAATTCCTGAGAAATTATTCCATGTTGTCAAGTACAAGTAAGAAGGATATTCTTATTACTCTTTACAACCGCCAATGTATTCAAGTATATTGTTCTGTTATCTCTCCCTCAGCCCTCCCCCCTCATTTGTTCATCCGCGTAATCTTTATTGAGCTTGTGTTTCTTGTTGTAGTTTCACAGGAAACCACTTGAATTGTGGTGCAAATTTCCCTCACCCTTGTGCAACTTATATTGACAATTCAGGTCATATTGAATCTCACTTATCTAATTTCCGCAGAATCTGTTATAACTGCTAATATCTGTTCACTCTTGACAGGGAGCTCCCATAAGGCAAGTGTTGGAACTATAGTTGGAGTTGCTGGAGGGCTGGTTTTCATTCTTTGCATTGGGCTCTTGGTTTATTCTCTTTGCAAGAATAGGCGAAAAGGCTACAAGCGGGAAGTCTTTGTAGATGTGGCAGGTCTGTCCTGCTTTCCTATTGCTCAACTGATAAATTGCCTCGTCTCATATTTAATGCTCATAAGTATCTTAATGGTGCAAGTATCTCCACGTCTTTTAATTGCGACACACACACACATGAAGTTTGGCTCTTTTGAAATATGTGATTTAAACATTGTTAACTTTGGGCTCAGGTGAAGTTGACCGAAGAATAGCATTCGGTCAATTGAAAAGATTTGCATGGAGGGAGTTGCAGTTAGCCACAGACAATTTCAGTGAAAAAAATGTCCTTGGCCAGGGAGGTTTTGGGAAGGTATATAAGGGAGTGTTATCTGATAACACGAAAGTTGCTGTGAAACGGTTGACTGATTATGAAAGTCCCGGGGGAGATGCAGCTTTCCAGCGTGAAGTTGAGATGATAAGCGTGGCAGTGCACAGGAATCTATTACGACTAATTGGATTTTGCACAACCCCAACAGAACGCCTTTTGGTATATCCTTTTATGCAGAACTTAAGCGTTGCCTATCAATTAAGAGGTATTGCTTGTCTCAAATATTAGGGGCGCACGCCGCGCACAGATATTTTAATGTTGCTTCTATTATTACCCTAAATCTAAATATTAATGCAGAGATAAAAGAGACAGTTTTGGATTGGCCTAATAGAAAACGAGTGGCTTTGGGCACAGCCCGTGGTTTGGAGTACTTGCATGAACATTGCAATCCTAAGATAATTCATCGGGATGTTAAGGCTGCTAATGTATTACTTGATGAAGACTTTGAAGCTGTTGTTGGAGACTTTGGCTTAGCAAAGTTGGTGGATGCTAGAAAGACTAATGTGACAACTCAAGTTCGTGGGACGATGGGCCACATAGCACCTGAATACTTGTCCACTGGGAAGTCATCAGAAAGAACTGATGTTTTTGGGTATGGAATAATGCTCTTAGAGCTTGTCACAGGGCAACGAGCCATTGACTTTTCGCGCTTGGAAGAAGAAGATGATGTTTTACTGCTCGACCATGTAAGATACACTTGTTTAGATGCTTGGTTCTGCAGGTCTTTTGACTTTTGACTTATTGTGTTATTTTTTTTTTCCTTCCGCAGGTGAAAAAGTTGGAAAGGGAGAAAAGACTGAATGAGATTGTGGATCGCAATCTGGATAATAATTATGACCCCCAAGAGGTGGAAATGATGATCCAAGTCGCATTGCTTTGTACACAGCAATCACCAGACGATCGGCCAGCCATGTCTGAGGTGGTGCGGATGCTTGAAGGAGAGGGGCTAGCCGAGAGATGGGAAGAGTGGCAGATTGTTGAGGTCACTCGTAGGCAAGAGCACGAGAGGCTACAAAGAAGATTCGACTGGGGTGAAGATTCCATTCATAACCAGGATGCTATCGAGTTGTCTGGTGGACGATGATATTAATGTCGTCTTTCCCTCTTTTAAGTTACGAGCATGTAATATTCTTTTTGGTAGTTCAGCTCGATGCTCTAGGCTGAAGCATATGCCAGTATTTCCTTGTTTGCTAAATCGGGGCCTTTATATTTAAGTTTAAGGTCTTGTTGTTTTTCTGGCACAATCTCTTTTTTTTTTTTATGTCGTCATTTTAGCATTTCAAGCTGTACATCTCTTGTGAGTAGATTCTGTAAGAGTGCAAACTTTTAAGAATACATAACCTCACTTTGTATGATTTCACGTCTTGAAATTGTAGCCTGCACTGAAAACACATTTTTACGGCTAATGGCGATAAATAGCTCACAGGTAAGTGCATAACTCGGACCTGTGAACTCAACTTGTCGACATCGCGGTCCCACTTTGGTTTTCTGATTTCTCTTTGCTGTAGCTTGTTCTGGGAAAGTATAAATACTGCAATGATTGTTTTGCACAGAATCTAATGACAACTGGTAAAATATCTTCTGCATTTTTCTACTGTTGTAAAAGGCTTCTTAACGCGAGTCACATGTGATATGAGTCTATTTTATTTTTATTTTATTGCTGAATGACGTGATATGATCGATACGCTTCTTTTCAGGCTGTGTTCAGTTTCTCACTGCAACGACAACCTCTAAATATTTTGCGCGCCTTTTATCTCAAAATCGATGCATTGAATCAATGCATCATTTAAGATAGGACCGATTTAACAATTTGCACAGAAAGTTTCTCGTGAATCAGAGTACCCTTCGGATGCTTCTTCTGCTGCTTGGAAAATCAACCAATACTTGACGAACTTTATTTCGTAAACGGAAATCATATAGAGCCACGGCGGAGCCCAAAAAAAAATAAAATAAAAAAATGAGTGTGGCTTATAACTACAGCATCTATTTCGTAAATGGACTTAAATTATATTGATTTAGATTATTTTAGTTTGGGTTATATGATTTGAATTGTATGATTTAAATTGTTATTTTAATTGACATTTGATGTGTATTTAAAGTATTAATCTAAATAGAAATAAAATTAAAATTTGTGTTTTGGATAGATAGTAGAATAAATTTTTGATTTATTAACAAAACTAATAAAATATTATTGCTCATGATATTAAAAAAAATAGTATGGATTTTAATTTATTTCTCTCTTCATTAGAAATACAATAAAAAGAGAATTGTTTCAATCGGATATTAAATAAATGAGTTATGATTTTTTTTCCACAATATAAGAGAGAGAATATGAGATTTTATTATAGCAAATTGATTCGAGTCTAAAAAGTTTAAAAGAGAGTAGAACTTTAAAAACTTAGATTTAAAGTATTCATTTAATTTAAATTTTAAGGGGAATAAACATCTATCTAAAGGATTATTTGAACTCAAAGTCCAAAAAGTTATCTTACTATGTCAAATAAACATCCCTTAGATTTTGAAGAACTAGGAACTATAAATTTCAATAAAACCCTTAGAATCAAGAACAATAACAATCCTTCTCATCAATTTTTGTTTGTCTGTTTAGATTTTCTCAAGATTTCCACCATAAATCTATCCATTCAAAATTCAAACCATGCTGCAATCTCAGTTATGGAAACAACATTAGCCCAATTGCCAATCTCGATCTAGAATATCGAGTCTCTATCAAGCTGCAAATTTGTCGAGAATACGTTCTGGTGACTAAACACAAAAAATACTACGCTAGCAATTATGGCATGATGAAACTTGCCATGGAAATATCGATATCAAAATTTCTAGTTAGCGGAAGCTCTCGGTGCAGTATCTTCAATGGAATCAGTGTTCGAGCTTGTTGCTGGGGACAAAGAATGGAAAAGTGTATTGAATTTTAATAGTAAGGTGTTTGGCATGATGGTGAGAACCATTAGTTAAAACTGTTTTTACTGTAATATATAAAAGCTTTATATTATTTATAACTAAAATAATGGTTTAGACTGCTCATGCCAAATACCATATTGAATTTGGTCTATAATGCTATTGTTCAATCTTGTAGACTGTAAAGGGTTAAAAATCACATTTTTAAATTCCTGGGAGACTATACGTAAAATAATTACAATTGAATATATGTTATTAACAGGACAAAAAAAAAAAAAAATTTTCGACGGATTCTCAAACCTCCACTGAGCCCATGCTTTCTCTGTCCAGCAACTAGGCAAGGCAGGTGAATTGTACGGCTGATCAGCTGTAAAAGTGTAATAAATTTGTTCACGTAAACATTCATTTAATGTCCCTACTCCACATAATAACACGTGCCAATTTTATCCACAAAGTAACGGAAGGAGCAAATTTGTCACTGTACCTTTTAAAATACGAGGAAAATATTATTACCAAATGATCGGAAGTTGCAATATTAGCAGGAGCTGATGAGAACTGAAATTTGTGGTTGGAATAAATCAGGGAAAATATATTAAGAAGATCCTTCAATCTTTATCAATACGTCGCTACATATACGTGCAATGGGCCATCTATTTCATGGCCGAGAGAGCAGCGTCTTAGACTTTCCTGCTACTAACAAAATTTATTATATGCTCCTTTTAATTATGATAAACGTGAGAAATACGGGTAGCCCAATCGAAGGTTGTTAAGACTTGTTGGGAATTTAGTTACCTTTTTTTTTTCGTCCATGGTCACCTGATACAAAAGAAGGAATAATTAAATCTCTAAAACTAATTGAGCAAATTAAATTGATCATGTACATAGAGAAGGGACATATTCTAGAAAATTGCTTTGTGTTAAGCGAGAATCGCAAATTAAATTTTGTTTTTGAGTGTGTGTGTTTATTATTATTATTATTATTATTTATTTTTTCTTTGTTACTAACATAAATTGGTGATTTTGCTCAAGCTTGGTTGCTGGCTAGGCAATATTAACTGTAAATTAAGTTTATCATTGAAATTAATCTCTTATGGTAAAATGACCTTGATGACAAGCTTAGCTTGAGCTTCTGAAGAATTATATTCATTAGTTTACCATTTCTTTTATTAATAAGCTGTAAGAAGGTGAACTAATATATATTAGTTTTTACAGTCTAATAGGATTAAGCAACAAGCTAACTGCTTATACGTGGTCATGGAAGTGCATGTGCTTATGCTAAACGACTCTTTGAGGAAAATAATAAAACCCTAAATATCTATGGGGTGTTGTTCAAAATGGTCGAGTCCTTGGTTTGCTTTCACAAGATCAGAGCTCAAACCACCTTATGGGTATCTATATAACAAAAGTTATAATTTCCTAGCTTTCAAAGATTGTAGGTTTTAACAGTTTGTGGAAGGTTCTAGTTTCAAATTTGGGATCATAAACTGAATTCGATGGATTTCTAACTATAAAAATGTTAACAAAGTCCTAATATGCACCAGAATGAGCTAACTTGATACGAAATCAAGTGTAATTAGTATTTCATCTTGAAAGGAAGCGAGATTTAACTTGCGTTTCTTGAAAATCCAAAATATGAAAAGGAATAGGAAGGGAAGAAGACAAATATAGCTTGATAGGCCTAATTAAACTAGAACGATGAACTTATCCAATTTTTTATTGCATTGTGTACCCATTTAATTATAACAGTTACAATAGTAAGACCCAACGCTGAACACTGCTATGTTTGGTAAGAGAGAAAAAAAAAAAAGAAAAAGCGTATAACTTAGGTAGAGTAAGGAGTTTTTCACTTATTGTGTTAGAAATGAAATCTCCTTGCGTAATTTATCAATATTTGATGAAATTAAATTTGGAGCACATTCAAGGATTGGAAATGACTCACCCAATTCATTAATCCCTCTTTTCTTTTCTACTAAACAGCAATACATGCCAAAATCCTTTAACAAATCCTTTTAACGCTCTCCCTCATTCCACTTTTTCCACATACCATGGAAGCACTTTGCAAATAAAGCTAAATAATATTTTTAGCCTGACCCTGTTACATAGCTTTTTTTTCAGATAAAGAATCACAATTAAGAGTCATTATTTGCATAAATCTCTACCTGTATGGTAATGAGACCTGATACTGCCGGCCGGCTGGCATATCTGAAGATGACCTCTTAACAAAAAGGCTACAATTAAATTCACCTATATGATATACGGTTAAATCTCAATTGTATTTTGCTTCCAAAAACTCAGTTTGTGGATTTTAGATGGCGAGAGAAGATGGTCAAGAACATAATACAACCACAATTAAAGGGACTTTTTTTGGACATGTTTGCCTTTTTTTAAAAGTGAAATTAAAGTATAAAGCATATTAATCTAAAAGAAAATAAAGCAAAATTAAAAACGGCGCCGTATTTTTTTATTTTGATCCGAAGGGGAGATAAATGGCATCAAAAAGAGATACTACATGCCAACTTGATTCGAACATTCCCATTTAAATATTATTTTAAGTACAAAGAAAATTATAAAACTCAAAGAATCAAAAAAAAAAAAAAAAGGAGAGAGAGAAAAACAACTCAGAGGAAACCTGGAAGCAAAAAGATAGCAATCTAAAATAGGCAGCGAGGAGTTTCTTGATGAAACAAAGCAAAGAGTATTACTTCGCACACCTCCAAAAGTGCATTGACAGATAAACTTGAAGGAGATAAATCTAGAAGTAAAAAAGAGTATCAACATCAAACAAGAAAGAAAGAAAGACATGGCGCAAGGTTTTTTCTCTCAAAGGTTTTGAGTCCGGCGATACTCTTGGGTTGTATTCTGGACTCCCAGCCCCATAGATGGGTACTTGGGTGATGCGGCGGGGGTCTCACCTGTAAGATTTTGACAAAGTCTTGGCTTGGGGTAGACGGTGTGGGTGTTGAGCAGTTTCTTTCGAGCGGCCATTTGGTCGCCGCCTTTGTGCGCAAGAGAGCTATGACGACATCGTGATGGCGGAGTGGAGGGCTTGATTCCCTAGTATTGATGCTCCTCGGGAGGGCCCTTGGGTGAGGCTTGGCATTGGAGATGGCGAAGTGTGCAGGGTGGTCGTAGTGTTTGCTGTGAATTGGGGACTCATGCTCTAGCACCTCCAGCTTCCGTGCTTATTGTTGGTGATGGTCGACTTGTCATTAGAATTCTTGTCGCTGTCATTTGGGTTTTATCCAGTTGTTTTAACTTATATGATTGTCAATCTGCCATTTTATTTTAGAGTTTTGTTGGTTTTTTATTGTAATAACTAGAGTGATTTTTCCAGTTTCAGTTGTAGTCTTTATCTCTAGTTCGTACATCCTTGTTTTTTGCAGTGCTGTGGTAAGTTTCGATGCTTTTGGTCTCTTTATCTTGACTGATCGAAGTTATCTACTGTCACAGCAATGTATTTAAAAAAGTCATTTGTGCACTTTGATTAGTTTTGTATCTCTTTAGTTTATTTTTGTGTTGGAACTCAATGCATGCATTACTCTCTTGAGTGTTGTAGTCAAAACCCACGGGTGGTTGTGGTTTATGGTTGAGGTTAGTCGTTAAATAGTAGTACTTGTCTTTCGTGTTAGAATTGGTATATTTTTATAATTTAAAATGCGATTACTTTTCCCAAAAAAAAAAAAAAAAAAAAAAAAAGAGAAGAGTGCACTATAACTTCATTTAGTAGGTTGAAGATAGAAACCAAAGTTCTTATACTCTAACTTCATCAATGTGAATACACAAAAACTAAAATCTAAGCAACACCTAATTCTAACGGAGAGTAATCGAAGAATGAAACAATTATATGCTGCAATCAATGTTAATATGTGCGATGTTTGCGGAGTGTATGTTATATACAAAATTCCGTAGCTTGAAAGATGATTTCATGTATTATGAACATGTTGGAGCATAATACATAAAGCACATATATATTTAAATACTCACGCAGAGAAACAACATCCTAAAATAACTAATGCATTTCTCTTTTGATCACGGAGAAAACAAACTCAATTTAAGGCAACGGACTACATTTCCCACTCTCTCATCTTAAGTTTCTACTTATTTTTCCATCATCGACCATGTTTGTGCGTGTAATCATCTCCCTCCTTTCGTCAGCTTCAATAACAGTAATGTCAGAATTCTTCTGATCATCGGCTAGGAGATAAGGGGTGGCGACTGGTCCTGATCTTTGAGCTCCCAGTCCTCAGCGTCGATGCCGTATTCTGAATAATCCATGCACGCCATCGCCAAAGCTTCAATCGACATTTCTTCCTGTAGAAATAGGAAAATCTTCAGTACTTTTTCAACAAAGAGTAGATGATTGCTGTTTATACACACACACACACACACACACAGAGGCGACTTACCAATAAGATTTCTACGGGTGCACTTAATTAGCAGGAAGCCAGAAAGTAAAGAAAAGCACGAGATTTTATATATTGTTAAAACCTAGAGATTTGGAGTGAGTTGGTGACTTTTCATCTGTTTTAGGTTGGAGAAATAAATAAAAGTTACCTAATTATTGTGATATATATCACATATTAAATCTTCGAATTCCCGTGATCTCCAGTCTTAACAAACGTGAAGAATCTGTGTATGAATCCCTGCGCATGGTGTTATGTATAAAATATATATTTTTTCTTGTGTATAAGTTTGAATAATTAGTAGAAGAATATAAAAAGTTGTTTTGACAGTTTGACAGATGAATGCTTTAAGTCAATCAGTAAATAGGCTAAGACCAACCAAGCTGTTTCGTAGATATTATTGTGTGTTCATTTGAAGTTGCACTAGACAAAAATCAAAACCTAGAAAACATATTAGGTAATTTCTATATGGAAAATTATACAAAATCCCAGATTTGTTAAATATTTTGAAGTAAATATCTGATTTTAAATTTGATATTTATTATCAATTATTTTACTAAACTCGACATTTCTCTCATTCTCCCTTTTTATATTAGGGATATTTTTAAAATGGCACTTAACTTTTTTTTTTCTTTTGATATTAAATGGCACTTACTTATGAGCAAGTGTTTTGAAATCCATTGTACAATCTCTGGGTTAAAATCGTTAAACTTTAGCCTCTTGGGGCTGTAACAATTTGAAGAACTTTCTTTTTTTAAAGGAAATATTGAGGTTGATCCGGTTTTCTTTGTCCCTCGGTTTGTTGTCTTTATAATAGGAATGAAGGAACTTTAGCCCATTTATTCCGGATCACTGCTCATATTCTTTTATTTTATGTGGTCATTTAGAGCAGGTTTTCAATCTTAGAGTCTATAGATCATCTGATGTTAAATCTATTATTACAACGTTCTTAAGATGAAATGCAGTAAACAAATTCGGCTTATGTGGTTGGTGGGCATTATGTCTACATTTTGGATTATATGGAAAATCCGAAATAATAAAATTTTCAGGGGCACTAACACTCATTGGCAGGGTGCTTTGGCTATTCTTACATTTTGGAAGCAAATGCATTGGATTTAGGAACTATGAATAATACTGTGGTTGACCTTGTTGTTTTGAGTAAATTCAAAATTTTTGGAAGACCTCGAAAAGCTCCAAAAATCATTGAGGTCATCTGGCGGCCGCCTGTGCCAGTTGGAGTAAGGTTAAAACTAACTGGCTACTAATGGTAATCCGGGGCTTGTGGGTTGTGATGGAGTTTTTAGGACATACAAGGGCTCCTGCAAGGGGTACTTTTGGGCTCCCCTAAGTGTCTTGCATACTTTTGAGGCTAAATCATTTGTGATTATTTATGCGGTTCATTGCGCTAAATGGTTTGGTTGGAATTATTAGTGGATTGAGAGCGACTCATTATATGCTGTTCAACTTCTTCAAAGGAAAAGTTTTCAAGTGGTAAATAAGCTCACTGGATGCGCTGTTAGTCATCATCATTCTTGGTAGTTTGATATTTTTGAGTTTTGTGCATCTTTGTTTAACAGGGATGTGTTATCCTTGTTGAATTTTAGATTGTGGATTGATGTTTTGTAAACTTTGCAAGCATAAAAACATCCACTAACACCCATAGGATAAGAATTTTTTTAGATCAGCAACGAATGTCTTGTATCTATGAAGGCGATTCACTAGAGAATCGTGCATAGTTCTATTTGGTCAAGATATGAATGCCCGTGATCAATTTAGTTGGGTTTTACTAGTAAGATTCTGAATGAGACCTATCTTTAAAGCTGGGTTTCAAAGGAATAGTTACGACTTGACCTTCTGACACCAGTTCTGGCTTGTATAAGTCTTTGGACTATTTTTTGATTTTTTCCTGTCTATGTGCTTTTATTTTAAAAAATTCGAGTAGAGGTTTTGCTTAAGATAAAATTTGTAAAGGGTGTTAATCTAGTTGGAATGCTCTATTTTTTTTTTCTTGAAGCATACTACTCCCCTCATTCATTCAAAAATAAAGGGTGAGCATAAACTATCCCAGCTGAGCCTATGGCAGTTAGCTAGCTTGCAATTGAAGATAAAAAATGGTACGTTACTGGGAATCTATCCACTAATGTGAGCTCTCTCTCTCTCTCTCTCTCTCTCTCTCTCTCTCTCTATATATATATATATATATATAATAATTGCGAAACTGATCAGAAAAGAAAAATTTATAGGATTAACCAAACACAATTAAGGCTCTCGTTTAGCTATAGCGTAGAATAAGAAATCGGTCTTAGTCAAATAGTGACACAGCATCATATTTACATACATAATGTACTTGACCCCCACAAACATATATAACTTAGACACATATTAAACCAGGCTCCGGTCTTAATTAAAAAAAATTATCATCGAAGAACAATCAGAGGGTCGAATAATATGTTTCAACTTTTTCTATAGGTTTTTTTAATGAACATTTTTTTTCCTATGTTAAGAATAACAAAGTAACGAAACCGTAAAAGATAAGATTGAAAAACTTGCAAGATTAACAGATTACACCTCAAACCACTTCAATTCGAAAGAATAATATATCTCTTAACAATGTCTAGACTTGAAGGAATGAGAAATATATATTTTGAAGAAAGACCGCCCTAAAAACAGCTATACATGAAGCCTGTCTAACCTTGACAATGACCAAAACTAATTTTATTTTATTTTTGCTGTCAAGTACAAGTGACACATGGATGAATACCGTTCAAACATGACTAAAATAATGTCATGTTTATGCAATGACTATGTACAATAATCTGCCTAGGTTGATTCGAAATCCGAAATAGATGTAAAATTTGTCCTCAGTTTGTGTATTGAAAGATGATGTTGAAACACTTTAGTAACAATCACTTCTTGATCTCATCAGCCACGCTATACTTTCTCGCATCGCTCATGATTTTATTAAACCCGTGTGTTCAACAACTTGTTCATATCTGAGCCATAAACGACACCATGTCTCTTCCGCTTTACAACTCGAGTATCGTCATCTTTTTTCGAGCCATGAACGACGATATTCTTCTTCTTTACATCTTGATCATCACCGTTTTCTTTTGGAGGCGCTTTTTCTTGTTCTTGTTGCTTTTCTTGTTCTTTGTATTGCCATATTTGATCTAGTACGTCATCCCCAGCTAGTAAGTGTGGTGGAGGAGAATCCAACCGATCTCTACTATCTTTTTTATCCACAACCATATCAAATGTAAGATAGTTCACATCCGCCATTGCAAGTGCTTCTAATGAGAGAGCTCCCATCTTAATTACGTTGCAATCGGTTAATTATTGATTTATTGCTCAAAGCAGTGTCATTGCGCTGAACTCCTTTTTGCTGATGCTGCTAGCAACAATAATATTTGTAGAAATTTCCTCTGTTTTTCTTCTTATAATGTAACTTGATAATCATATGGTTGTAGTGATCGCTATGAATTGGGGACTCGTGCTCCAGCACTTATGCCCTGTGGAACGGCATCTCATTGGACGGGGTGTGTTCCCTCATTGTGGGCAGTGGGCGTCAGTGTGTGGCTCTCACGTGTCAGAAGCTCTGCTCCTTTGTGGTGTGCTTAATTAGGCTCGCTTGCTATGTTGCAGCTTCCGTGCTTATTGTTAGTGATGGTCGACTTGTCATCAGAATTCTTGGAGTAGTCATTTGGGTTTTATCTGTTTGTTTTAATTTATATGCTTGTCGTACTGCCATTTAGTTTTAGTGTTTCCTGTTGAAATCTTGGTTTTTAATTATAATAATTAGATTGATTTTCCTAATTTCTATTATAGTCTTTGTCTCTAGTCCATAAGTCCTTGTTTTTTGCAGTGTTGTTGTAAGTCTTCGTGCTTTTGGTCTCTTGATTTTGGTTTATTGAAGTTATCCACCGCACATAGCAGTGTATTTGAAAGAGTCACTTACATACTTGATTAGTTTTGTGTCGCTTCAATTTCCTTTTATGTTAGAACTCGGTGGATATATTACCTCTTGAGGTTGGAGTCGAAATCTATTGATGCTTTTGGTTTATAGTCTTTCACGTCTGAATTGGTATTTGTATTTCTCTTATTTGAAATGTAACTTTTCATTAAAAAAAAAGAGAGCACACTATAACTTTATGTAGGATGTTGACTTTTTAAGATAGAAGCCAAAATTGTCAAAGTCTAACTTCATCAATGTGTTTCACAAAACTAAAATGTGAGCAGCAACTGATCCTAACGGATAGTAATAAAAGAATGAAACAATTACATTGTGCAATCGGTGTTAATATGTGCGATGTTTACAGAGTCTATGTTATATACAAAATTCTGTAGCTTGAAAGATGATTTCATGTGTTATTAACATGTTGGAGCATAATACATAAAGCACACATATATTTAAATACTCACGCAGAGAAACAACAGCCTAAATTAACTAATGCATTTCTCTTTTGATCATTGAGAAAACAAACTCAATTTAAGGCAACGGACTACATTTCCCATTCCCTCATCTTAAGTTGCCACTTATAGTTCCTTCATCGACCACGTTTGTGCATGTGATCATCTCCCTCTTTTCTTCAGCTTCAATAACAGTAATGCCAGAATTCTTCTGATCATCGGCTAGGAGATAAGCGGGCGGCGACTGGTCCCGATCTCTTAGCTCCCACTCCTCAGCGTCGATGCCGCATTCTAAATAATCCATGCCCGCCATCGCCAAAGCTTCAATCGACATTTCTTCCTGTGGAAATATTAAGTACATATCTTCACTTTATTTAACAAAGAGTAGATGATTTCTGTTATATATATATATATATATATATATATGTGAATTACCGGTAAGATTTCTACGGTTGCACTTAATTATTAGGAAGTGAAAAAGTAAAAGAAAGCACGAGATTTTATGTACTTCTTAAAACCTAGAAATTTGGTGTGAGCTCGTGATTTTTGATTTCTTTTAGGTTGGAGAAAATAGACAAAAGTTACCTAATTAATGTGATGTATATCACAAATTAAATCTTCGAATCCCCGTGATCTCCTGTCTTAACAAACGTGAAGAATGTGTGAATTAATCCCTGCGCATGGTGTTATGTATAAAATATACATATTCTTGTGTAAGAGGATTTGTAGCCATTGTAGAGACTAGGAAAAAAAACCCTAGCACTGATTCCAAGAAAGTTTCACGGAAGAAAAACTGATTCTTTATTCCAATATAATCAGGAAAGCGCACAACAATAAATAGAGGTCTAAACCTTGAGGTTCTCAACCTTCGATGAAAACAGGAAACAAACAGAAAGAAATTTGAAACTTAAAACTTAACAGAAACGACTAATCCTTAAACTTTAAAATTCATAATTTAAACTTATTTGCCTAATCTAGTCGACAAATATTCTAACAGAAATATCTCTTCTTTCCTTCAATTCGAATTATCAAAAGCAATGTAACATTATATTTAATCAAATGACATTTATTTTAATTATTTTCAAATATGATATTTACTATCAATTATTTTACTAAACCATCATTTCCCTCATTCTCCCTTTTTATGTTAGGGATATTTTTGAAATGGCACTTACTTTTTTTTTCCTTTTGATATTAAAGGGCACTTATTCATAAGCAAGTGTATTGAAAATCAATTGTCCAATTTCTGGGTCAAAATTATTAAACTTTAGCCTCTTGGGGCTGTAACAATTTGAAGAACTCGTTTTAAAAAAAATGAAAATTTGAGGTTGATCTATATAATATACAATCATTAGAGGGCCTATTAGAACTGCGCCACAATAGGCTCAAAAATTGAAACCATAAAATACCTTAACGATCATGTTCTACATCCACTTAGGGTTGATTATATTCTTTAGAAGCTTTCTATAACGTTTCTAAAAAATGATCATACACGGATTTGAGAAAAAAATTCTATTTCCTCTTGATCGACAAAGTTCTTTTGTCAGCACATAGTATGGCTCAATGTACGACATTACTATTTTAATTACTTCAATTTCCTAAATGTCAAGGGGGAACATAAATGACCCTAATTAGCTGAGCCAATGGCAGTTAGCTAGCATGCAATTGAGGAACATATTGGTACGTTACTGGGAATCTATTCACTAATATGAGCTCTCTTTCTCGATATATAAATATATATATTGAAGTTCAAATTTCATTCAATTGAAAAATCTTTCAGACACTAGTAATAATGCGGATGACCCTATAGTACACAATACTAGATACTCGATAAAAAATGGTTTTATCAGTCAGTTTTGATGAAGCACAAGGAAGATGACCCAAGACAAGAACCTATATAAAAAAAATTCCTCAACACATCAATTTGAGCACAAATAAGTCTCTTTTTGAAATTACTACGATTGGTGGAAGCTTTGGATCCATTGAGAGCATGTAACGTGTAGCTCAAGGCTACCAACATCTCTGTATATATTCATAACTAGGGAAACTTTTAACTCACTAAGACTTAGATCTAGTGGACCATAAATAAACTCAAATGGTAGGAGAACCACATCCATTATTACAATTAAAATACTAAAACTAGGCGGAAATATCGATGCCTTTATTAGACTAAAACATAAAAAACTAAAACTAAAACTAAAAGAATGACTGCCTCAAACCTTCAATAAAAGTATAGCTGATAGGAGGACCATCAGGGTTGGAAGAACACTTCCAAGGACAACTGGCATAGCCGACAAGATCTAGAGTCGACATCCCACATTCAAAAGAATCCTACCACTGTTTGGGACAAAAACTAGAAAGAGTACAAACACCATACAAGAAATACATTAGAAAATACCTCCCTAATGAAACCACCCTACCAAACATACTCACTACCATTGAAAAGTGCATAACGATACAAGCTCTGTAACTAATTTTGAAGACCGAAAGTCCAAAGATATGCTCGGAGGCTGTCTCAAAATTCCAGCCGGCTCACTCTCTCTTTCTCTCTCTTTCTTATTCTTTTCCTAGGACCTACTCTTAGGTTATATATATATATATAGATATATATACGTGCACATATAATTGTGAAAGTGACCAGAAAAGAAAAATTTATCAGATTAACCAAACACAATTAATGCTCTCTCACTATAACAAAATTGTTATTAAACGACCCTTATTTAACGACAGTTTGTCAATAACTATCGTGATAGGAGTGAAAAAAGGTGAGAACAAACAAAAAAAATAAATATAAAAACTATCGTTTATATATAAAAAAGACATTTACATTACACAATAGTCTTGTGGAAAATTGTCGTAGAAAAGAAAACATTACATGACTGTTTTCTTGAAAAACCATCATATAATATGTTTATATTAAAAAAGAAAGAAACCTTCACGTGCAGCTAGCATTCATTTAACTCTTTCCTGTATTAGTGACCCACCTTATATTTTTCTATGCACTTTTTTCTATTAACTATCACTTCACTCTCCCCCACATTTCAACACTCATCACCCACTTTCCTACTTTCCCAATTTTATGTTCTAAAATTTTCTCTTTTCAAGCTCCAAGTTTCTTTTCTTAAAAAAAATGTTCCTACGTTTCATACTCATCACCCACTTTCCCACGTTCATATTTTCTAAAATGTTTGTCTTCAATCTCCCTTTTTCTTTTCTTCAAAAAATGGTGGTGTGCATTCCTTTTTGAATAGAAATTGCCAACAGTGGATGAATATAGGAAGATGACCAGCTTGCAACGGTGTGATTTGCATGTTATTTTTTGTTTTTGTTTTTGTTTTTTTTTTTTTGCTTTCTCTCTCTCTCGCTCTCTTTAATTTTCCTTCTCCTTCACTTTTTTTCTCTATTGTTTAAATCTGGATGCATCGTATTTTTTCTCTATTCTTTTTTCACCAGAGATTGTTAGACATGGATGGCCTTGCAAGCACAATCTAGTTGGTACTTTCTATTTGTTTTGTTATTTTCTCTTTTTCTCATTTTTCTCTTCCCTTATCCTTTTTTCTCTAGTGCTTTGCTCTCTCCCTCACCCATTTTTTTAGTTTTGATATTTACATATGCGTTGTCGGGAATATATTTTAGAAGATTTCTTTTAAGGCTATGGTGAATTTGAGCGGAACAAAAGAAGCAGATTTAGGCACTTTTTTGAGTTAATTTTGTTTTCCCTCTTTGTTGTGTGTAGGATTCTATATGATTTGTTTGGAGTTTGGTCTTTAGAGTTTTGACTCAATATATAATTCCAAAAATTTTATTTTTCTATTTTTTTATTATTATTTTTTGTTTTTTGTTGCACATTCCATAACGGTTTCTTTAAACAATTGTTGTGGTAATAGATACTTTACACGACAATTTTGACAAAAATGGATTTAGGAACTTTATTTATTTGTGTGTGCATATATATATATATATATATATATATATATATACATGCTACATGTTGTAAGGTAAATGACTAGTGCATGATAAACACTCTTTTATGATAATTATGAAAATAGACATCCTAATATGACCGGTGGATACATTTTTGTGGGTCAAGGAATGAAAAGAAAAATTCTAAATTTTATTCAAAAAATTATTTGTCTTTACAAAAGCCCTGTCTTCATGAAACTTATAAAATTTGTCACTTGCCTTGACTTTGGGCTATGACAGAAAGGGTTTTAGAGCCTAGGTTTTAAATCTCAGAATGTGCCACTTGTTGAACTAGATTATCATATATATTTCTAAAACTATCATGCATCCTTGTTTTCTAGCATATTTAGCTTATTTAATACATATTGCTAGGACGCTGTCTTAATAAGAATGAATATAGTAGAAACGACCTTAGTATTTTGTCATTTGGTGTCTAGTTTTCTTTGAGCCTTTTGTTGGCTTATAATTACCGGATAAGAGCAGTATGATCATTGTCTTTCTAATAGGATCTGATTCTTTATTATAGTTTGTTTGGACTTTTTATGTGTGATAGAGGAGTTTCTAGTCAAGAGTTAGACATTGAGATTAGTGGTCTAGAAGTTATTATAAGTTATTTATTATTTAGATTCCTAATTGACTACATTGTTAATATAATGTTAACATGAACTTATTTGGTCTCTTGAGTGGTTAAGAACCCTCTTTGATTGAACATGAGAATGGTAACTTTGAGATTTGAAGTACAAAAGCCGTTTCTTGAGTTTGATGCTATGCAAATCTAAATTCTATTTCTTCCATATATGATGAAATTTAGGAAATGTTCATCGTGTAAAGTTCTTATTCTTTATTTGACTATCATGGTTTTGACATATGTGAATGTTCCTTTGCTCTACACGAGGGGGGAATGAAATGGATTTATAGTTCGTTTTGGGTTAGGTAATAAAACTTTGAACTTATGGTTCTAGAGGCTAGAAATTCATAGGCCTACGGGTATAGTAGGGAATGTTTAAATGAGATGTAAACCCTTTTGTTATTTTAGTTCTAATTTTTTTTCCTTGTGATTTGGAATTGAAAATTTTAGTATATTTGTTTTTATGCATTTGTTTGGTTAGAATGTTGGGATATACATATGTGGTGACATTGTGATGTCTAGTTTCATGGTTAGAACAAGTTGACCTATATTAAGTTTGATCTATAAGTTTGTTTAGTCGGATTAGTAGACCTTACACAACATTTTGTTCAATATATACAATTTTGGAGTTTGCTTAAGAGGCTTTCATCTTTTTGTATTTTGATATAAATATGATTTTACATCAGATAATGAGTATAAAATTTATAAGATTATTGAGATATTAGTTGGATTGAATTATGAATGATGAATTTTAAATTAATCTTAGTTTTGAAAATGTTTTAATTGTGAGGTTTAGATTTATCAATATGCCTCTTGGCTATTCCTTTTGGTTTAGAAGGCATCTTAGAAAGCTAAGAACGAGAATCTAATGACGAGGATAACATGACCGTTTATTAAATTTGGATAAAAATTATCTAGGTAAGTAGACTAAAGTTGCAGCTTGGGCTACATGAAATAGTGATATTATGTCCATGTGATGTAGGTTGGTTTTGATTTGATGACTTCTAGTCACAATTTTAAGTTTGGTTAAGTTTAAAAGTCGACCATGAGGTGATTTGTAGATGCTTAAAGTTCTATTTTATGCAAAAATATTGGTTAATCAATTGATTAGCTTTATTTTAAATAGTATATGCTTATTTGAAAAATTGAGAGAAGTGTGTCAAATCCCACGTAATTACGATCTTGATGTTAAGACTTAGGTTTCTTTTACAGCAAAAGTATTGTATGATGAGAGGTATTATTTTACATGGTAAATAATTTACTCTCCTTGGATTAGTGACAATGATAGTCTTTCAAAATACTTACGATTGGTGGGATGACTTAGTTGGCTTATTTGATTTTAGATTGTGTGGCTTTGGGAGATTTCTATATAATCTTGTAAAGGAATGGAAGATAAATTTTGATGCTGAGACATAGGTTAAAACATTATATTTTACAGGATAATAAAATGATGAGTAATGTGATATTTCTTTCATTTTGAAGGTGCATAGTGATGATAATAATATAGAATGAGTGATCATAGTTGTTAAATCGAATTAAGGGAACTTAGATCACTTGAATTTAACGATCATATCAAATTACGATGGCGATATAGATTAAATGACTTTTAACTAGGATAAAATAACATTTGCCTCAAGGTGAATCCAAATTTTGCTATTGAGATGCTTGTTTGATTTATCTAAGGATTTTGGCTTCACGTGGGCATGTTCTGGTAAGTGGTTACAAGCAAGTGTGAAAATTGTTACTTGCACGAGCATATTTTAAGATATCTAAACATAGTTCACTACAACAAACTGCGTATTTCACGACAGTTTTAAAACTGTCATGGAAAAATTTCACAACGGTTAAAAAATCATTGTGAAAACTTTAGTTAAGGTACAAAATCGAGTTTTCATGACTGTTTTTTACCGTCATGGAACCACAAAATAGGCAAAAAAATGGACAGTTTTTTAAAAAACCATCGTATAATATTAGTACATGACCATTACTTTCACGACGGTTTTTTAGAAAACCATCGTGGAAAATTAGTATTGCCAAAAAAAATGGACAAAATTTGTTATTTCTTATGGGATGGCCAGTCCCGTGTATTATCCATTACAACAAGGCTCTGATTGCATGTAAAAATTGATGCATATTGAAATTACAAGGTATTTACATGATCATTTACAATTGAGCTATTTTGAGTAATTGTTTATCTACTATCTCTATCTATCTAAAAATGTCATACCTATTTACAAATTGTACCCACTCTAATCTAACTTCATTTATATCAGTAAGTATATAAAAATCTTTTCTTCGTAGGGCTTGTGTTGCACTTGTAATTATATCTCGCACGAAACATAGAATAAAAAAACCACATTCTACATTTTCTTGTTGTCTTGGACACTTACGTTTGGAATATAGCATACCGTTCATTCGGTTTGTGACACTACTTCCTATTTAAAGTTTTCAATCGTTAAGTGCCTTAACAATGTGTCATAATTAAATGAATTAATAGACAATACAATTACATAAAACTAAAAACTGTTAATATTATAAGAGAACATTAATACTTACAATCTCATGACTAATACAAATTCATCACGTGGTGCGTGTCCGAGGGGATCAAACCAATATATTTGGTCCTCCCAAAGCAAAATAAGTGTCAACATCCAATGTTTTCCAACATTGTATAACAGGAAGAATAATTTTTCCCTCGGTGCTTAAGCTAATAGGTAGGAAGTAACGTGGCCAGCTCTCTACGATCACTCTGTAGGTCTCTTACAGCACTTGAAACAATCGCCAGAGATATGAAGCCAAAATTTTGCGCTAAGCCTTGAAGTTCACAATATTCTGTCAAAAAACTACAATAAAAAACAATACAGTCAATTATTTGAAAGCACCTTACAACTCTACCTATATTTTAAAATTTACGAATTAAGGATAGAGTTATTACTTGAGGTATACTACGATATTGTTTGCCCCAATTTGATAAAAGTTGATAAAGTAGTAAATGTCTTCATACCCCACATAGATAGGCAATTCATTGCTAGCGACATTTACCGGTATCGGGCACTGAATCGTCAACCCATAGTCCATGAAAGAATGTGCGTATAAAGCCAACTGCATAAATTCTAGAGGTACTGAGGTGAAGTTAAATGCAGGCAGTGGCTCATTCGCAACAGGTTGTTCTTGTTCTTGTGTTACCTCAGATTGTGATTGTCTTGCTTTTGTAAAGCTTTTCTTTTTTTGGCGTTTCTTTCCACTTAGATATTGTGGAATGTGGCTAGGCACTCGACTCGTCTAATCATTGTGACAAATTCAACTAACCTCTTTGGCCATGCAACGAAGCTTATAACGGCTTCACCCACAACTACTGCTTCAAGTCTTGGAACAGGCAATTTAGCAATACTTACTCTGATGGTAGTGATGCTAACACGCATGTTTTCTTCCTTTAATGGTCTTCCATGAACTGTATTGGTTGGAAGACTCTCCATCCTTGCCTTCCCAAGCACAACAAGTGTGCACCCACCATTAATTCTATCCTCAACAAAGAGCCTGTATTCTTGACCTTGTTTAGGCTCTTGACGATGAGGTGACAATTGGACTTCTGGAGCTTGTGAAGCTTCTACTCCATTATTGGTAGGGTTAACTAGCCTTGAAGCTATTGTATTGTGAGATGTTATCATCCATCGACTTGGCACATCTTTGGGAAATGAGCTTGGTCACAAGGCCTAGCAGTTCTATAATCTTTATCTACATCTTTGACATTTGGAAATTCAATTTCGAACCTAATTGGAGGTTGAAGTATTGAACTGCTTCACATACTTTGATTGACCATGAATACATCCTAAATGTTCCAATTTTCCCAGTGCCCTCATCAATATGTCATCATTACCGATGGATTGGAAGCTTTCTTGACTTTGTTGCATCTTGTATTTATCCTATAAAACAACAACAAAACCATGTTATTCTTAAGATCCTTTAATAGGTATTAAATTACAAATTAATTGTTTGTGTTCAATAAACTTACAATCAAGTTCCCAATTTTTATGACTCTTGAATTTTTAAGCTATCCATCAAGAGCTTGACATAATTTTACCCACAACTCCTCCCATGTTGGTAGCACGCCCGTCTTACCTAATTGTATTACGCTATGCTAGAAATATATTAATGATAGAATAATTGATATATGTAATATGAGTAAGATATTAACGTACCAATGATTGCTCGAGCTCTCTCTATATCCGACTTGGCCAACTATAGAGTAGTATTCATTTCTTGCTCTTATTTTTATTGCGTTGGATGATAGCAGTTGGAATTCAGTGGAACATCGATACCTCACAAAAGCTTCCCAATCATTATCATTTGTGGAGGGGTAGTAGTGTACTATCGTAAGAGGCCATTTTTATGCATTTTCATCCTCCTTTGTAATGGAAAGATATAGCTGTATGAAGGTAACGTAAATGTCAGATCTAAACCCCTTTGCTAATTTACCACAAACCTTCAAAGCATTTTTCTTATGCCAACCCTTGATTGTGAAAGCTTCGTAAATCTCTCTCCAAATCATATCTTTCACTTATTTTGAATCCTTAGACCTATTATCTTTTCTCCATATAGGAATGTGTTCTCGACTAAGGACTCCGATCTAGCTGCTTAATTCATAGCTGGGTGCACCTTCTGGTTGGCCTTTCGAATCAAATATCACTTCTATTTTCAAACCTTTCTTTTTCATCCGATGAACTTTTTTCATACATGTAGCTCTTCGCTCAAAGTCTACTTTCGGATCAAATTTAGTTCGCTTTCATGGCTTACTGCATTGTTTTCCCTTTCTAGGTTAAGATGAAGATGGATGCACTCTTTATACTCCTCTTCATACTGGTCACTATCGATCTTGTGAGACATTGTACCTGTTCAAAGTAAGCAAAAACTAACACCCACATACTAATATTAAATTACAATCTTATAGTAAAAAATTGACATATTATAAATTCAAATATTAACAATCACATATTATAAGTTCACATATTATAAATTACAATCTTATAAATTCATATATTACACATATTGCAATAATCACATATTCAACACTTTCACATATTCATAATTTCACAATTTTACATCTTCACATATTCACAATTTCAACTACACATATTCACAAATTTACAATTTCAATTAAATAGTTTCACATATTCACATAATTTCATATATTACACATATTCACATAATTTCACATATTCATAATATCACAATTTCAATTACACATATTCACATATTTACAATTTCAACTACACAATTTCACATATGCACATAATTTCACATATTATACATATTCACATAATTTCACATATTACGCATATTCACATAATTTCACCTATTCAAAATTAATGAAAATTGGGGACAGGGTGGGGTCGGGTAGAGGCGGAGGGGGTGGGGGTAGGGTGGGGTGGCGGGCGGGGGGGGGGGGGGGGGGGGGGGGGGGGGGGGGGGGGGGGGGGGGGGGGGGGGGGGGGGGGGGGGGGGGGGGGGGGGGGGGGGGGGGGGGGGGGGGGGGGGGGGGGGGGGGGGGGGGGGGGGGGGGGGGGGGGGGGGGG
>CAMOHE010045542.1:0-21884 GCA_946598075.1 Artocarpus hirsutus | reverse complement strand
TGGAAGCTCCACCTTCTACGACGGTTTTTACAAAAAACCGTCGTGGAAGCTCAACCTTCCACGACGGTTTTTACAAAAAACCGTCGTGAAAAATTAGCACTCCCACCGATCTCGCGCGCCAATTATTCTATTACACGACGGTAAAAAACCGTCGTGAAAACTCGGTCTTGTTTCACGACAGAAGTTTCCACGACGGTTTTTTAACCGTCGTGAAATTTTTCCACGACGGTTTATAACCGTCGTAGAATCCACATTTTGTACTAGTGGTTCTAGAGTTCTTGAGGTCATGTGTGGCTATCTACACTGCATAAAGTTTCTCTAAGTGTGCAGTTGGCTTAATGTACAAGGCTGTTGTGATCAAGTGTGTGAAAGATTAAAAACAAGGCAAACCAACACAACAGCCAAGCACATAAACATCTTTATGCCTGTCATATTGAAATAGCCATTATCAAACTCATTCATCACCTATCTTTGCCTTTGTTTAGCCACAAAACACAACAAACTATTTAAAAAACATTTTTTCATTTTTATTTCTTTATCCGTCGTCTTCAAAATTGTATATAATTTTTTTAACAAAAAATTATCCAATTTTTTAATAAAAGAACTAACAAAATGAAATAAAACAAAACCAAAGACATAAAATTAAACAAACAAAACTAAGTAGGGAAAACGACATGAAAACACAAATCAAACAAAACTAAATAAAAGACACAAATAAAACAACTAGAGCATCAAATCTTTGAAAACTAAATCCCTCCCCCAAAACTTAAATGAAACATTATCCTCAATATTACATGAGAAACAAAGTAAAATAAGGGATAAGAAAAACTTCTCTGTGGATGGGACAATGAGTCATCGCTTAGTCATCTCATTCTTTCTTTACCATGTAGTCTGCTCTTGCTCCATCTTCCTCTTGTTCTCCTCCTGCGCCTTCTTCCTCTTCCACTTATTATGGGGGTTGTCATAGGAAGTTTGGGGTTAAGAGGTGGGTTGGGGCAAACTATCACCCTCAAAAAGTTGCTTGAGAGGTTGGTAGGGTCGACACCACATTGATATTGGAACATTTATTCCACGGTGTTAAAACTAGAGGCTTCATATGGCAACCTATTATGTCGATCCCCCATTTCGCAAATAGTCAAGTGCTTAAGATCAACGTCAACTTCTAAAGAGGAGCCCCATGGTAATATGGCATAGCTCTTGGACTTGTTGCACTTACATGTGTACTCCATAGCATCCTTCTTTAGGTTTGACAAATGGTACCCTTATCTTAGAGCAATTGCCCCCCCAGAATGATTTCTACATAGCCCCTTGTGTTTTTACTTTAGAACCCATTGAGCTTCATCCTTGTCTAAACAACACAAGAGTAGAGAGGAAATGCCTCGACGGTAGAGAACCCTATCATGCATAAGATGATGTCCTGACTTGTAACGCATCCTCTTCGCCTTATTTGGGTTGATTAGCAATTCCCCACTTAACAAATACTTGATAATGGGGTTCATCTAGTTAGCTTCCTGCTAAATTGGTATTTCATCTTCCTTCTTTTCTTGAGAAATTGTTTGGAGTCCTAACATTTCGACTAGGATGACCACTAGTAGCTCTGAGTCCCTCGATATTACTACCCGAGCCAAAGGGTCAGCATTGCTATCCTCATCGGGTAGGGCTTGTTGGATTTCATAAGCTTGGAACTTTCAAGAGTTGTTCATTTACTTTGTTCAAATAGGCCATCATCTTTTCTTCTTTGACCTTATATTTGTCCTTGATCTGATTCATTACCAACTATGAATCTCTACAGATGACCGATAGGTTGCCTTCATGTGGTGGGTGAGAAAAATCCCTGCAAGGATTGTCTTGTACTCAACCTCATTAGTTGAGGTTTTGAACTTGAATCTAATGGTCGTTGTGGCCTTATGATTCTCTTGGCTGATTAAAATCAGCCCTGCCCTAAATTTATTATTGTTGGATGAGTCATCAATATGCAATCTCCACTTGGGCCTCCCATTTTCAACCTCTATTTTAACTTCGTCTAGCCTCGTCGTGAACTCGGTCACAAAATCTGTCAAGGACTGACTTTTAATAATAGTACAAGGTTTGTACTCTACAAACGGTTTAAAAACAAAGGACTACTTTAAGAGGCAATCCAAAGCCTCCAGCTTGAGCAAAACTTGCCTCAATAGGTAATTAATTAGCACTATAATTTTGCGCTCCAAAAAGTATTTCTTTAGCTTCCGTTTGAACATGATTAACGCCAAGGCTAGCTTCTCCATTGCCGGATATCTTGTCTCTGCACCTAAAAGATGCTTACTTGCATAGTATACAGGAAGTTAGGTCATCTTTTCTTCTCAGATCAAAGCCAATCTTAAGGCATGCTTGGGGATAGTGAGATAAATTGTGAGGGCCTCACCTATTAGAGCTTTCAAAAGTAGCGGTGGTTGCCCTAAGTATTCTTTGAGATGTTGAAACGCCTTGTCACACTTCACTGTCTACTCGAACGGCTTTCTTCCTTTCATAAATCAAAAAAAGGGACACATTTCTTTGGCGCCTTTGAAATTAACTTGTTCAACACGGCAACATAGCCTATGAGTTTCTATACCTCTTTTGGCTTCTTGGGTGGTAGGTGGATGTAGTGGCAATTATGGCCCTAAGGGTTGGCCTCATAATTATTGCATTGAACTGCTCGCTTCCCTTAACTAATAGAAAAGTCCTAGGTCTTTCCCCAATTGTAATTGGCAACTTCATCATCCCTTTAGGGACGATGCTATATCCAGTGAAACCGTAAAGAGGCTTGGAGTTTAGAATTATCTGGTTTTGGGAAATTCCCATTTTCTTCAAACAGTTGAAATAAATGATGTCGACCAAGCTCCCATTGTCAACCAAGATCTTACACATGATTTGGCTACCAATCAAAGCCTTAACCACTAAAGCATTGTTCTGGGGTAAGTGAGCCCAGTTTGCATCTTCTTTAGAGAAAGTAATCTTTGTTCCTTCAAACCTCGGCGCCTTAGGTGGTCTACTTGTCAAGAGGTTCAAGAACTTCTATTGATACTTTTCTTTCACCTCGTGGGTGATTATTTTACAACCTCCTGGAGTTTCCACCGTGGTAGGGTCCCCTAAAGATGGTACAAATTACCTATAGGCTTTTGAAAGGAAATCATCATCACGATGCTGATCATCATCTCTTCTTTCGTCTTTTCTATCATTGTCGCTTCTCATGTTATTATGGTTACTAACCCCATCCTCTTGCAGCCAACATTCATGAATTAGACTTTTGGTCTCATCCTTATGGTCTGCACACTCACTTGTTAGTGCCCCAAGTCTTCATGGAATCTACAATACTTATTCTGGTCTCTTTTATTTGGATTGGACCTCATAGGGGCCGAGCGTTGTAGGTAAGGCTTGTCCATGATCCTTGTGTGAACTTGGTTGATAGCAAGGTTAAGGTCGTGATATTTGTCATACCTAAGTTGTGATTAAGGCCTCTGATCATCTTGCCTTTGCCACTCGGCATTATATGTGATTATAGCTTTGTTTCCTGATTAGCTTGGTTATCATTTGTGAATCAGTAGTTTAGGAGTGGTAATTTGAGCATGGGAGTTGTTTTGTTTCTTGCTTCCCTATTTGCTCGTCCCCTTGTTTTTGCTGGTGATGGTGTGGCTCTTCACCTCCTCGTGGATTATAAAATCTCCAGCCCTCTAGAACAACTCACAATAGGTCTTTGCTCCTTTGTGTTTGAGGTCATTTTGGAATGGTATATCCATATACATGCTGTTGAGTGCTCCAATAAAGGCGACAACTTTAGATACATTCTCCATGGAGGTGACTTCTCTGCTAAGCCTCATCAACCGGTTCTTTAGTGAGTCTTTTCGGTCTTTGGGTTAGGGAGTTAAGCATTTAATTCGCTGATGGCAACTCTTGTACCCCAGCAAACTGATTTAGAAAAGCCATCTTGAGGTTGTCGAAACTCGAAATACTGTTTTACTTCAGCATTCTAAACCATTGCCTCATGAGTCTAGTTAAAATCAAGATAAAAGCTCTACACATCACTTCCTTAGGCACTCCATAAAGCATTATATGAGATTGGTAAATCTGGATATGGTTATCTGGATCCATTAGTCCTTCATAAAGAGCCATCTGTGGCATCTTGAACTTGTGTGCGAGAGGCACACTCATAATCTTCTAAGTGGAGAGATGTAGGTATATGATCTCCTCTCCCCTATGGACATCAAGCTTCTACTCAAATCTTTTATTCACCTAACCAAGTGTCCCAAGGTTGCTTGGACCTGCTGATTTAATTGTTGCTGGGCAAGTTGTTGGTTATTGGCAGGTTGATCGAATGGAGGTAAGTCAAAAGGGTTTTGACACTAGGAATTTGCTCGACGGGCGTGAAGATGGTCCTTCAAGTCCCCACCTTATTTTTTAAGATGGTGGTTCATGAGGGTGATCTTCCTCTATCACAATTTGATGTCCTTGGCACACTCTGATTTCCTCTAACGGGAGGATTGTTGTTATTTCGTTCACCAGCGATGATGCCGTCGGTCATAATGTTTCCAGGGCGTGTGAAGACCACGACTGAACTAAGAGGATCTAGGGCCCTCCTTCTAGCGTCAACTATTGACGGTAAAAAATTGCTAACAAAACTCTTTGAAAAATAACCCTCACCATGGTGCAAAACTTTCTCGAGTTATGGCCAAATAAATTCTATAAACAATAAAGGAGATAAGAAATTATAGGCATTCACTCTTTTGAGAGCTATGCCTATTTTAAGAGAGATGGAAAAATTTCACTATTTTTCAAGGGAGTTACATGCTCTAATATTCAATATAAAACCTAGGGCAAGTTTGTCGGTTTAATCTCTTATTTATACCTTTTTACTTTTAATTTGAATAGATAAAATTAATTAACAAAATCAAAGAATTATCTCTTTCACATTTAAAGCGGGATTGTTTCCCCTTATTTGAATTCAAACGCAACCATTCCATGTATCTGGTTACTTCATAGCCTAAACTCCATGACTCCTGATTAAATCTCATTCTTACGAGGAACTACACAAAACCTCGTCCATTGTGTAGCCTCGACGTCACACTTGGGCAATTTATTGATAAACTCTAAGTGGCTTCTGGGCCAGGCCCAATGGGCTGCGAGGCCACTCCAAACACCACACGACATGAGCATATCATCCTTTGAGTTACATGAGCACTCCTCTTTATTTATATAGGAGTTAAAACCCCCATAACTTACAAAATAACTTACAAAACAACATATCTCAATCAAAAAAATACACTATATGTTAAAATTGAGACTATTATTTGTGAGCTTTAAGGTTTTAACCTTGTAAAGATGAGAAGGATTTTCAAATCAAATTAACCAAATATGTTTTATTAACAAAAACATAAAAAAAAAAACCAAAATTGTTTGTTCATGACCATATGTTAAAAGTTTCAATACATGCCAACACATGATATTCTTATGACAAATCATATATGTTTTATCTCTCTATTTATTTGGGTCTTTTTACAGTGTGGATTCTACTAATAAGCCTATTTTTTGACTACTGAATCTAGTCAAATTATTTTTTTTTGACGATTGAATCTAGTCAAATTATTTTTTTATAAATTTAACGGTTGAAAAATAGATACCTACCGATGTATTACTTTTAGTATTACCATAAAAATCCTATTTATTTAGCTATTTAGCTTTTCTTAAGATAAAAGAAAAACATATGTATGCTTTGTTGAAACATTATCAACTTATTTGAGGAGAGGATTTAAAGAGCCCTTCTTATTCAAGTATTGTAGAAACTCTTTCTTGTAACAAGTTGTTTTTTTACTTATTTTCTCCAAAGTTACTTTTTGACATGATGGGATAAATTCATGAAAAGCATTTTTTTAACTTTATAAACACTAGAAGCCTAGATGCTTATGAAAAGCTTTTCATTTACATCCTGACTTTTTTTTATTTAAGAATATTAAATTTAAAATTTTATCTATATTTTTAAATTACACTGCTATTTATGCCAATAAAACCTTTTGACTTATTCAACTAAACATGTTTGAAAACTCGTTTCAAACTTAAAAGCTCTTTTCTATATATTGTCCAAACAATAATTAAAATGGCATTTGGTGCGTAAGTTCAAGCTAGTTCAAACAATGCAGGCGATTCAAAATGGCATTTGGTCAAGTAATAACTAAGGCCAGTTTAAACCATAGAGGCGCTTTTAAGGCGGCTTAAACCACCAAATTTTAAACTTTGCCCCCCTCAAGTTCATATGGTTTGAACCATTTTCTATAGTAAAACCATTCACATCTTCATTTTCCTTTCATAAACCATATTTTTTCAAACATCAGTTTTTATTTTAAACTTTATATTCTCGTTTTAAACCTTTACATTTCAAACGCTAGTTCAAAGCCACATTTTAAACTACACAGCTCTAAACCACATCATTCCAAACTTGTACACCAAACAAACCATAAAAAGTCTTGACTTGCGTATTTACTTTTACTACTAAAAAATAAAAGCACAAGTTATCTCAAACAGGCTCGTAATTAAGATTACAGGTTAGACCAGCATAATCCGCAGGCCCATATGGCTGAAATAATTCAGCTACAAAACCCTTCTTTCTTTTGTGTTTGAGACCCATATCTTTGCACAACTGATCATTGTACCAGATATTAATAGCAGCAACGCATGAATTCCAGAAGTACTTCCCACCATAGATTTTCATGTTGTCTTCCCACATCTTCACATCTTTTTCCATAGTTCTTATGCTTGGCAATTGAAGATTTCCTCTGAGGAAATGTGTTAGCCATTGAGATCTTAGTTCAGAGGCCAACAAGTTGGAGAAACCCTCCCCATATCCGATTATTGCTAGTTGCGGGATTCGAGGATGAATTACCTGCCTATGATGGTCAAGAAGGTGAACATTAATACGTCTGCAAATTATGTTGTATTTATTTATAATACAATGGTGAGGAAATCTATACCCTGAAAATCTTTTAAAGGTTTAAAATGATAAACTTCAGATCTTTTTGAACTTTAATATATTGTCTTTTTAATTATTTTTAAGTATTAAGAATATATTTTAGAAACTATTTAAGGTATTATTTTCATATTTTTCCTATTTCTGTCCACAAAGTGAGCTACTTATGAAATTGTAAAAATATTTTCAAACACAAATAGTACCTTTGCAATTTCTAAACACATAATTGAAAAAATATTAAACTTAAAAAACCATACTTTTGGCAGTTAAAAAGTTTCCAACAAAAACACTCGCGGTCAAGATATTATAAATTTTGCCAAAATTTTTACAACATGACCATTACATTTTTGTGAAATGTAATTTTATTCATGAATTTTAATATTTTCATAAATATTACAATACAAACCGATATATCACTTATTATGGCGAGTGACCACAATATAAAAGTTGCGTCAAAGAACGAGGATATAAAATAACAATTTGTATATAGAATCGACAAATATTTGTTAGTTGACCAATTCTCCCTTGTAAAAGCTTAAAGCCATGAGGGGTTGGGCAATAATAATTTTATATCTTCACTGTCTTTCATATGTGTGTTGAACAGTGGATAATCATGTCGGTAAATATTAGTTAAAACGTTCAACATATGAATATATATATAAATAACTCGACAGGTTATGGCAATTTAAAAAGATTATAGAGTGCAATTATAGAGGCTTCAGCTTAGAACCTCCTATTTTAATACTATAATAAATGATCAATTAGTTTAAAAAATTAAGCTGTTAGAAGATGACCCAATTAAAGTTTTTCTATTTTAAAACATATAGAGCTTTAAACCATACCGATATAGACAAATGGGTGAGGTTGGTGGGGCCACAAAGTGTTTTTGGAAGATGTGAGACTTGAACATATCTTTGAGCTTTTTCTCACCATTGAACCCTGTGGCTAGGATCACAATATCTGTCTGTAATGGCTGAGTTTCTCCGTCAATGATGAGTCCTTCTTTGCAGAAGCCAAAGCTTTGGGATTTCTTCAAGATAATGCTTCCTTGTTCTACCATTTCATAAAATTTGTCAGGCAGCATAGCTATCTGGCACGAGGAAACGTCTTGAAGAAAACTGTTGTTGGGTATCATGCCATACTTTTTCAATGGAAATTTCCATCTCAGATAACTCTCAGCAAATTTCGAAAATGCCCATCTCCGAGAAATTTAATATAATTATTAGTCAAATGAAAATCAAGATAAATTATTAGATTTGCTTGTGATATAATTTTAAAGTTACCAAGGGCGCAAGCAGTGTGGCTAAAATGCTGAGAAGGAAAGTTTCACCAGGCTTGTTAACCAACAACTCGGAGAAGCGAGTGAAGTACAGGTAACTTAAGTTGACTCCCCAGAAATGTTGTGTACCAGCTGGTAGCACCCAATGGACGGTCCTTTGAATCATTGTGCAAGGATATTCCGCTCCTGTAAATAAATGTTATAGACAAGGGTAGACGGTCGCTCTCTTAATTTGTTTTTTATATTTTTTTATATAAAATTTTATAAAAATTATATTTTATTTTTTAAAATTATGTTTTGTCTTCTTTAAAATTGTACTTTGTCTTCGCTAAAACTATTTTCGTCCCTCAATTTATTAGTTTAGTCACATCTCTATTCTTAACTATTTTTTCTAGCTCAGTCTATTCTATGATGGCATTTTAGTTGTTGAACTTCCACTTTTTGACAACTTGGTCCATGAAAATAAAGTTGACTCGTTATCTGGTGTCTTTTTTTTCCCCTTAAAAATAACAAGCAAAAGGAGATAACTATGTTTATAGCATTATTGCAGGCTTACTTGAAATATGACCTTGAGTCTGGCACAGTTTCTTCTTAAAAAAAGGGTTAAAAAAAAAGAGAAAAAAAAAAAGGAAAAGAAAATGTTTTTCACCATTTTTGTCTGCGCATTCTGCTGCAATGTCCATTGCAGATTTCATTGAGCCAATTACTGTGATTCTCTTTCTTCTGACCAGTTCAACAACCATTTCATCGTTCATATTTGAGTAGTCTATGGAGTGCAAGACCGTACCATTGAACACCTCTGGACCTTGATTTGGAGGGAACTCTGGAATGTTTGGAACTTCACTAAATTGCCCAATACAGAGGATCACAAAGTCAAACTGGTACATCTGACCAATGCCAATAACAGATTATATAAATACCATTTTGTTAAATTATGAGAAGAGTACTGCTAATTACTGTACTTATTGACAGTAAACTGTATTTAGTACAAACTATACAGGACGATCAAATTTTTATACAATAAAAATATTAGAGTGCAATATACATTATTGCCTTATTTAAACTTTAATATAAGTTTTAACGTCTATTTAGAAGATTTTTTTTTTTTAGGGTAGAAAAGAATTTTCTTGACAAATCATATCTTATGGCTTTAATTAAAAGCTTTTTTGGAAAGCCAATTAAAGCACTTCAAATAAAAAATCCAAATACTTAAAACAGTAATTTTTGATTTCAGGAAGCTGAAAAATTAGAAAGCTCTTTTAAACAGATTCTAAATATGTAAATTGAAGTTGTATAACCCAAATGGTATATACATATATAAATATATACCTCCGTTGAGCTGGTCTTGATATTTTCCACCAAAACGTGCCATTTCCCCTTAGACTCAAACGGTTTTCCTGTTCTACTCCAAAGATCCCAGGCCTCCATTTCCTCATAGGACTCTCCAACATAATCCAAGCTAACGACTTTGGAACTGAATTTGATGTAGGGAAAGAGAGCGAAGTGTTGAGCATAAGACTTTATATAGTCCACAACTTGGTCGTGACTTGGGTACTGTACTTGTCTTAATGAGGAAGGCCAAGGGAAATCTGAGAACTCATAACTTTCTTTGGCGATTTGAAGTTTTGTGGACTGTAAAGTGTGATTCCAAACTCCTCCAACGGCTTCTTCAGCTTCGAAGACAACCGGAGAGAACCCGCCCTCTACCGCGTATTTGCAAGCAAGAAGGCCACTTAACCCTGCCCCAATGATTGCCAGTCGTCCTCTCTCCGCGGTTAACATTTTAGACCTCTCTAAAGATTGCTTGTGGAACAAGGTTTTGCAAAAGATATCAAGAACTTTGATAGCAATAATTAGCTGTGTGTGTGTCTACTCACATTAAATATATATAAACAAATGAATGCATAAACAACAGGGAGTCTTATATTCTATTATTGGTTGTTTGGTACATTATTTTGAGTCAAATAAATATATTTTTGAAAAATCATGAATTTATTGACAGCTCCCTAAATATTACAGGGTCAAAGAAATCTTGATTTCGCTTTAGATTAATAAGATTCTTTTTGGTCTAGCGCTTTATTTTGGTTTCGTTCGTTCAATTATGCAAATTGTGGTCTTCGAATATTATTCAATTGGATATTGTTCTTGGACTATTATCCCCACTAGCTTTTCTAAGTAATACATGCAAGACAAGTCAAAAAGAGAGAACCTGTTTGGTATTGTTTTTAAATGTTTTTTTGGCAACTCTCAAAATAAAAATTTTAAGAACACTTTTAGTATATTTCTTTAAAAATTCTCATTTTTCAATATAATACTATTTTAAAAACATTACCAAATGAGTATCTTTTTGTTTTCGTTTTTATTGTTGTTTTTTTTTTCTTTCTAGGTATTTTTATTATGGAAGGCAAAAATCCACCAACCTCGAGAAAACCAAAATTTGAGATAGAGACCTGATTGAAATGTATCAAAATTGCAAAAAAGCTCGTTAAATGTGAATTCAAATGAGAAAGAAAGGACACGTGAGATTTATAATAGTTTGATTAGTGATGAATATCAAGACTACAAATAAAAGGCAGAATTAAGATTTATTTACTATATTCCATTAGAGTTTGATATATTTGCCGACACTAACTACTTTCCTTTTTGTATTAGCTTACTTTTTTTAATGGAATGTTAGCTTACTTTTCTTGTTATCTAGGATTGGCTTTTAACAATATGGAGTTGTTTATGTTATTGCAGTGATAAAATCCTCATTTATTTAATGTGAAGATTATGCAGACAAATTTCAACGGTCAACAATAGAGTTCCTCTTACTTCAAGGGTTAAGATTAGAGAAATTACTGCATTCACGACAATAAAACACTTTTGACGACCGCAAAAACTAGTAAGTTATACTGCAAACTTACTTTTAGTAAAGTATGTTAAGCATGTAAAGTTATATAGTTACATTTATAATGCATACTCAACAATAAGATAAGTAAAACCAGTACATCTTAAGTTAAGAGTTTTATATCAATATCTGGACCTATAGAAGGATTAAAGACCTCTCGACATAAAGGGAGGTAATACGTTATGATTATACATCAAATCTTAGTGTTATTGGCGACCTTGCAAACCGTGGCTTTTGATAAATCGTATATGGCAGGTATGACCACTTCGACTCTTATGTATGATAAGCCTTAAGTATGATACTCTTATATAAGTTAAGGCTCTCATGATTAAACATATGACATGTTCATAAGTAAGCCTATTTGGTTCATTCATGTTCTTATGAAATAACTTTTATCATGATTTGCGAGTAGAAATTTCTACTTACTGAGTGAAGGCTTATTTATGTATATTCATATCATAAGTTATAAAAAACCTATCAGCAATACTTGATAGATTAGAGTAAGCGGCAAGGCGTACAAAGGAGATATGAGAATGAATATCACTTACACAAGTTATTTTTGCAGTAAGTTTGGTAATATAAAATAAGATATTTATGCATGTATGTTCAACTAGAAATATGTTAAATATATTTTCAACGGTGGTTGTTCTTATACAACCTTAGTTAATATGAATCTTCAAAACAAGTATATAGCCATTTTAGTTTAATTAATAAGTGTTAAATGAACTAAGAATGTTTTAAAAGAATGATTTTAATTTAAGTAACGTTTAAAAAAGAAATAGTGTTAACTAATTATTATTATAAAAAAATAGAATTATGCAAATTTAAGTAACTATGCTAAGTATATGTTAAAATATAAGTTTAAGTAGTTTAAGTAACAGCCACGTAAGTAAGGTTTTTGATCCCGCAATGATTACGTTTAATTGGATTAATTACTAAAATTTTTAACATTAAGATTATTTGAACAACTAATTAAATTATAAATAAAAAGGCTAATTTAAGAAAAATAAATAAACTAAACTAACTACTAAATGGAATGGATTTAAGAAAAATAAATAAACTAAACTAACTACTAAATGGAATGGTTCTAGGGCCAATTTTACCCAGCCCCTTTACAAAGGCTTCCTTAATTTCTCTAATCTATTGCTTGGCAAGTGATAACCCGACTAACTCTAACCTATGTGCAAGCCCCTCCTGATAGTCAAGTAGACATGTCCTTAATTATAGAACAAACTATATTCCTATGATTGTTAATTATTTAGGACTCATTACGTTCGATGCTCTCTCTAGTGGCTACACAATTCTAGTAAGTATATTCCTATTCCACTAGGAATTATGTTGTCCAATGCTTGGCTTAACACATAATTCTATCTCCCAAGTTCATTATTGTTGTAACACCCTAAATTTTAAGCTAGGGGTCTAGTTGAGATTATATGAATTTGTTTTATTTTTATCACTTATGTATTGATTTTTTTTTTTTACTTATGAAATTGCCATGTGTTTATGGGATGATAGAACTTTATGCAAAGGTGTTATATATATATATATATCTTGTATGTTAATTTATATAAGGAGAGAAGAGAAGGAGAAACGTGAAGAGAAGTGGGAGAAGAATAAAAAAAAGAAAAAAGAAAAGAGAGAGTGCCTGAGTGAAATTTACGTAAACGAAAAAAATGAGAGGAGATGGTCCATTATCTCGGTAATATTAAAAATAAATTTTTTGAAAATAATGAGGGTCAATCATGTGTATAATGAGGAGTGAAAAAGGAAAGTCAAAACAATTTGTCTTACTTACCATATCTCACAATTTCATAATAGGAAACCATATCAATTAATCCAATCAACTAAAAGTCAAGCATTCTGTTTCCTAAAATAAGGAATCAAACTAAAAATATACCAATCAATCAAAATAAATCATCCAATTTTATCCAATCATCATACTTATCATTGTCACAAATTTTGGGAGATTTTTGCTGACTGTTCATCGACTGTCTTCGGCCTACCAATGTTTCACTTTGGCCTACAGAAACCGTGAGGTCCGGCCTGCCGATGTAATTCCATCGGCCTGTCGTTCCGTGAAGGTCATTTCGACCTGCCAAACTTGAAGGTTTGGCTTGCCAAACTGTCACATATTCACAATTGAAACAAAAATCTAAACTAATCACAAAATATATACCATGCATGCAACATTTTTGACATGAGCACCTTGAGCACATCAATTCTGCGTGACTGTCACCTGTCATAACTATTAAAATAAAATAATTAGAAACATTATATCATATATCAATTAGAAAATTACTTAACGTCGTTACTCATCTGTTACATGAAAATTTGGCGAGTGTTACAACTAAGACCTTTATTATCAAATAAATTAAAAATATAACAACATGGTAATCAAAACTTAACACATAGATAAAACCTAAATAAAACCTACAACAAAACTCCCTACGTGCATGATACATTGATGAGCTAATTTTCCATATATAATTGGAATGCCTTTAACTTGATATTTTGATGGGTTTTTAATGTTTTTGTTATTTTTATGTGTTTTTCTAGTATTTATTTTTATTTGCATAAAAATGTGTTTATTATGTGTTTTTAGTGTATTAATACCTCTTAATGTATTTTTAGTTGTTAAATATTGTACCTTGTATAAAGCCATTAAGGTCGAGAACTGTATAAGCTGTAATCTTGTTCGTCTATTTTTATTAGTTTTTATTTAGCTTCACATTAAATATGTACATTAATATATTTATTTAATTTTAGTAATTTTTTTGTAAAATAATTAGTTTTCCTGGGCCTGCTTGCAAGGAATTTTGGAAACTGGTTGAAAACGGAGGAGAAGAGTGTAAAGACATTTCAAAGCTGGGGCCAAAACACAAACAAAAGGAATGAAACAAGCCCAGACCCTCTGGACACGTGTTACATGCTAAAGTCGCCCATGCTGCAGCCATTAGATCCTCTCTTTTATGCACATCTGAAGGCTAGTTTTGATCCGATTCTGTGCTTCCCGCAGCCCTGTTACACTGGAGCACTCTGCTTGATTAATCCGCACGGTTTCCAGGTCATTCCCACGAATCGTTTAGTTTGGATTTACAAAATTCATTTGTAATCAATGCTGAGTATACTTCCATCACCTTTGTATTTTATTCCAAAAAAAAAAAAAAAAGGAACTTAGCCTTTTGAAGTAGCTCTATTAATAAGGGCTAAATAGCTCTTCAGTTCTTAGGACGAGCAATGCTCCGAGTACAAAAGAAAAAGAAAAAAAAAATACTTTCTTTTTAGAGTGTTTTATATCTTTAATATTTGGAGAGTTAGGGAGTGAAGTCTGTGCCCATAGGTGGACTCGCCAGAATGTCAAAAATTTCGAGTTATCTTTAAATTCTATCTTCTTAATATATTAATATTTATTTAATATTTTTGTGGTGTGCTTTTATTTCATGTTTTAGTTTTAGTTTTATTTTTGTTGGGACTGTGATGTAGCTATGATATATAAATATTTTATTTACTTAAATTATATTATTGTAAAACCTATATTTATGTTGAGTATTGACGCTATACTTAGTGCTTCTAATTAGCTGATTGCTAGTTGGATGATTACATAAATCATAACGAAACTGAGAGAAAATTTGTGAATTAGGAACATGTGAAGAATACTATAAATTATATGTGAGATAGAGATATACTTATATAGTTTGTGTGATTACAATAAGAATATCTATAGAACATAATAAACATAGGCATAATTAATTCATATAAAGATATAGTGCATTTTATGCTAGATATTTTTTGTGTAACTTGAGAGAGAGCTCTAAATAGGATAGGGAATTCGACAATCAATATAGTATGAGGCAATCATATTAATATATTTAATTGAATAGGGTAGGATTAATTTTAATGAAATTATAATTTCCAACATTTTTAAGATTTATTGTTTTCAACATTTTATTTAAAGTTTCTTTTATATTTTCTTTTCTTTTCTTTTCTTTTTAAAATTCAAATAATTTTAGAGTTTAGACTATTTCAGTAGTTAAGAAAAATTAACACAATCCATGTGGCAAAATATCTGTACTTCGATATACTTTATTATTTGAAATGATTACGTACACTTTGTTAGCCCAAGAATGACTACCCATAAGGGATGAATTGGGTTATAAGAACTTTTTCATAATTATTAGAATTTCCAAAATCAATCGCACAAGTAGATTTAATTTTGCAATATAAATAAATAGTTAAAGCAAATAATGTCAATAATACGTAAATGTGCAAAATTAAAGGAGCAAGGATAGAGTGATGCAAACGTTATTTATAGTGGTTTAGCAAATGCCTATGTCCATTGTAATTGAGCAAAGCTTGACTTGACCTCATCCACTATAACAACTGTCTTTTCAGCACCATCTTTCCTTATACAACAATGGTGACTTGTTTTGCCTAAGGCTCATCGCGACCTCTTACAACCGTCAATTTTACACGGACATTGGCAAATCAAATAACCTAAGGCTAACTACATCCTCTTACAACCACCAATTTTATATAGAGATTGGCCAACCAAACACACCCCAAATTTAGTAGGGCTATGGAAGCCTATCACTTTCACTATACAAAATTGGAAAATGTTTAAGCACTCGTTCACACATCTTAAGAAAGGATGGAATATAATTTGGTGCTTCTAGGAGATGTATAAGCACACAATATGAATTTGTACAAGTTTGGTTCATAGAAATGATCAAAGGCTATTTTAAAAAATATGAACACTTAGAATATGATTCAAGGTAAGTTCAAGGTGTTAAGATCTCATTACAAGATCAAACTTGAGGTTTCTACAGCAAAAATCTAGAAAAACTAGTCATTTCTAGCTGTTGGAGCCTTGTTTCTAACAGCTATATTTCTATTTGTTGAACAGTGGCTAGTCGACCTCTATACACGTGGTCCAGTTGACCTCGCTTCAGTAATCAAGGGCCCAAAAATACAAAAAGTCCAATTTTGACAAAAATAGAGATAAATTTGAAAACTAATTAATTTTAATGCTAAAAATTAAACTTTAAACAATAAGAATAGCAGAAAAAACATTTTGAAAAGTATTAAATAAAATCCACAAATATTTTTCAACTTTTAATCCATAAAAACTAAAGTTTTTCAATCCAGAACAAGTTTTCAATACTAGCAATTATAAACAAAACTTGAGCCAAAAATCTTGATAAAAATTTTACGAATGCTCTAAGATCATATAAGCTCAAAAGTAAAATTTAAACCTAGTTTTCATGCTTGTTGATGCTTAACTTCAATCTTCAAATGCTCAATTTAAGTGATCCATCTTTACCATATAAACTCTGAGTCTTTTTCTTGATAATCACTTCAAGTGATCTTGAGTCTCTAAATATTTCACTAATAATAAAGCTACATGCTCAAGATAAAATTATTAATAATTCAACAATAATTGTTTGTTATCATCAAAACATAATAAAATATATTATTTGAAACCTTGGAGCCAACAATCTCCCCCTTTTTGATGATGACAAACAATTGATTGTTTCAGATAAAACATGATGAAAAAAATTGCTTAAAATAGATAATGTGTATAGCTTGAAATTTCTTACTAAAAGTTTTACTCAAGTTCCCCTGTCAAGTGTAATTTTATCCTTCAAGGTTGAGATGTGTATAGCTTAAAATTTCTTACCGAAAGTTTTACCTTGAACTTCCCCTATCAAGTATAATTCTATCCTTCAAGGTTGAGATAATTGATCTCTCCTTGCTTGCTAGGATACTCAAAACATAAAGCACAAAACATCATCAATTTACTTGAGCAAAAATTTTTAAAGCAATCAATCTCAAATCCTCTCCCCCTTTGACATCGACAAAAAGATTCGATAAATCATATCAAAGCAAAACAATGCATAAACCAAAAATCTGAAAACATTTTGCATCTCATAATCAAAATATCCGAAGTACAATCACATGTTACATCCCCTATCAATCAACAATGTAAAGTAAGTAAATAGGCAAATTTCTTAAAATTCAATTTTCGCAATCAATATATCATCTTCTCTTTTAACATCATCCAAAAAACATGGGATAGAGAGAACAAAATCATAGCCAAATGAAAATCAAACTAATGCATAAATATCACGTCATATCCACATACCAAATAAGCGTGAATTCATATCCAAAATAAGCACATGGCTAATATAAAGCTACATATCCAACTAGCTAAATATCCCATCATCAAAATATGAAAATAAGCAAAATGCTTAGAAGTGCATAGTTAGTTCACGTACATATAAATCAATACAAGTTAGTACATAAAGCATAAATATGTATATGGTCAAATCCAGTGGAAAATGAAAAAGAGAGTGAATGAAATGAGGAATATGCTCTCGTTTATTTGCATCGGTTGGGTCCAGTTTTGGACGTCCCGACAGAGCGATCGACTGGGAAATAGGCATTCCGGCCAACCAGAGTTGCAAAAATTGCAATCCCCATGCTTAACCCTTGTAGCTGATTCTTAAAATAAATTTTAAATAGTTTCAGCTCAAAAACATGATCAACATGTAAGAATTTCATAAATAAGAGATATTGAGAGACATCAAGATCTCTTCCTCAATTGCATCAAGAAAATAAATGCATATCGCATATGTCTCCCCTTCATAAAATAATTGCATATCCTCTCCGCTGCATACAAACAATCTAATACGCAAGTAAGCTAAAGCAACCATCATATTTCCTCTCCCCTTTAACATCAACAAAAAGAGAGGAATAATATCCAAAACAATATCATATAATGAAAAAAATCCAAAATGTTCAACAAAATAGGGTTATAATGCAAATGAGGAGAAAAAAAGAGGAGAAATCCTCTTTTAAAGCCACATCGAGTTGGGTCCAAATATGGACTCCTCGATGATCCGATCGATCAAATTACATGCACCTCGGTCGACCAGGGTTGCTAAAGATGCAGGCCCGAGCTACAGATTTATAGCTGAAAATATTTTCTTTAATATGAATTTGAAATTCAAACACTATTATGACTAAATTGAAAATGATTATCAAACAAATTCAAATCAAAATAAGATCGATAAAATCATATTCAATAAAATAAATAGAAGATATGTCACGCACACACAAAAATTCATAAAAAAAATAGGCACTAAAACTCATACTTTTAGAAATAATCACAAATTGACATAAACACTTGCATGTAATTAATCTAGGTAGAAATTATTTAATCATTCGCAAATGATATTTGATCAATGAAACAGTTAGGAACTACTAGTATGCATTCTCAAACCTTCAAATTTAAGTCCAAAGCATCTAGAATACCAAGTCCTCTTCTTAGATGAGAGAAACAATCGAGTGCAAGAGGTCTGGTGAATATGTCCGCAAGTTGGTCATCGGTGCTAATGAATTCGAAGGTGATATCTCCTTTTTGAACATGATCTCGTAAAAAATAATGTCCAATTTCTATATGTTTAGTACGTGAGCGAAAAACCTGATTCTTGGATAGATTGATGGTACTAGTGTTATCACACATAATAAGTACACGATCATAATGCAATCTTAGATCCAAAAATGTTTGTTTCATCTAAAGAATTTGAGCACAACAATTACCGAAATATATTCAGCTACTGTGGTTGATACTGCAACCTAGTTTTGCTTCTTATTAAACCATGAAACAAGTAAGAATCCTAGGCAGTGACAAGTGTCACTAGTGCTTTTGTGATCGATAGTGCAACTAGCCTAATCTGCATTAGAATAACTCGATAAGTTTATGTGTGTACGTCTAGGATAACATAATCCTAAATTCTTTATACCACTAAGATATTGAAAAATATGCTTAATAGCACTAAGATGCGATTCCTTAAAGATAAGCTTAAAATCTAGCACGTAATCGAATATTAAACATAATATCGGGCCTACTTACTGTTAAATAAAGTAAGGATCTAATAATACCTCAATATTTTCTAATATCTACCGCTTTACCACTTTCTTCTTTGTCCTCATTGGAGTGGCTATTGGCTTAAGATGTTCCATGTCGGGCCTTTTTTTGAGGAGATCCCTCACATACTTAACTTGATTGGTGAGGATGCCATCGTTGGTTTGTTTAATTTGAAGTCCAAGAAAATATTGAGTTCTCCCATCATACTCACTTTAAATTCACTATGCATACACTTAGTAAACTCTTCACACAAAAACAATATTATTAGCACCAAAGATAATATCATGAATTTGAACTAAAAATGTATCTATTCAAGAATGTGCTTTTGTCATCCATTGGCAAGCAGAGGCAAGAAACATTCTTATAGACTCTAGATGAGTAACCAGTGCAAAAGTTTTCTCGTAATCGATACTTTCTATTCGATTGAAACCTTATGCCACTAATCTAGCCTTCTTTCAGACAACAATACATTGCACATATTTTTTGTTCCAACAATATCATGGATTAAAAACTCGGTCTAGGAACTACTTGCCTTCTCCATCTTTGGTACCTATAAAACAATTTAATTTTTTATTTTTGGTACCCATATAACTTTGGGTCTATTTGCATTAGTCATACTAGTAGACTTGGGAATCCATTTTTGTTTAACTCCAAAATATGCATTTTTCTTGATGGAGCAATAAAAAGTGGTATGTCTATCTTGATTACAATAAGTGCATACATATTTTGAGTTATTTGTGCTAGTTAATACTTTGACAAAGTAATTTTTTGAAATATTTTTCATCAAGATGTGGTTCATAACCTAAACCACCTTTGTTAAAAATACAACTTTGTTCACCAAGCATTTTATCAAAGTTTTTTTTGCAATTAGTGAATTTTAAAATTGTTTTTGTCAAATCATCAACCTTTTCTTTTAAAAGTTGCATTCTCAATGGCTAAGGCGTCGCTATTAGATTTTCACTTTTCAAAACATCAATTTCTTCTAAAAGACTAGAAATTTTCTTTTTAAGTACGGATTTTCTAAGAGCAAGTTTTTCATAATCATTATGCAATTCATCAAATTCTCTAGATAATTCTTCAACATCAATATCATCATTATCATCATTGGAAGAGTTAGAAGTACTTACCTCATCATCTTGTTGTCTATGGCCAAGAAGCACATGTTGGCAATTTCTCTTAGCTCCTTGTCATCTGAATCTTCAGATTCAAGTTCATTCCATGTGGCTTGGAGAGATTTCTTTAATTTTTTCTTTTTGTGAATTTTTTTTGCTCTTCTCTTTTTCTAGAGCCTTTTCCATGATTGAATTTTCTATAAATTTTTTTGTAATTTTTCGCTAACAAGGTCATTTCTTCAAAATCTTTTTGATTAAGACATTCATCTTCATCGCCTTCATTATCTTCCTTTTAAAGAGTGGAAACTTTCAAGACAATTCTAAACTTCTTTTTTCATATCTTCTTCTCCTTTTTATTTTGCTTCCTTATCATTTCATGTCATGAGAGAACCGACTAACTCATCTAACGATAAAGATAGATCTTTCATTTCTTCTAAGTTGTCCTCTTGACGTGCCATGATGGAGGTAGGGATCGAATAAGCTTTTTACCTAGCTTGTTTGTTTTGAAAGTCCTACCAAGAGAATTAAGATCATTTATAATATCTGTAAATCGAGTATACATTGTTAGCAATAGTCTCATGTTCTTTCATTTTAAACATTTCGTAGTCATGAATAAGATAATTGATTTTAGTCTCTTTTACTTGATTCATTCATTCATGAACTACTTCTAAAATACGCTATATATTTTGTGTAGATGTACATGATGTGATTCTATTAAACTTATTTCTATTTAATGCACAATACAAAATATTAATTGCTTTGGCATTTAATGACAATTTCCTTTTATCCTCATTCCTATAATCTTTGGGTTTTTTTTGGGTTCTTTTATAGGTTTATATGGACCATTTCTAACAATATCCCAAAGATCATAATAAATAGATTTTAAGTATACTGTCATTCTAGCCTTTCAATAATTGTAATTATCCCCATTGGAGAAAGGAGGTCTAATTGGAGAATGACCTTCCATAATTTGAAAATTTTGGGTAGCCATGCTCAAGATTGTGAAATCTTTTTTTTTTTTTTTTGTGTAAATCGAGCTTTTGGCTCTGATGCCAATTGTTAGCCCAAGATGAGTACCCAAGAGAGGGTGAATTGGGTTTAAAAACTTTTTTCACAATTATTGGATTTTCATAAATCAATGGCACAAGTAAATTTAATTTCACAATATGAATAAATAGTTAAACTAAGTAATATCAACAAAATATAAATGTGCAAAATTAAAGGAGTAAGGACATAGAGATGCAAACTCTATTTATAGTGGTTCAATAATATGCCGATATTTACTATCGTCAAGCAAAGCTTGACTCGACCTCTTCCACTATAACGATCATCTTTTTAGCATGGTTGCTCCTTATACAGCAATGGTGACTTGTTCTGTGGCGTCCGGCCCGGGCGTACTCCCTCAAGCCTCCATAAGACCCACCTTACGGGGCCCCCGGACTTGTGGCTCTTATTGGTAGACCATCCCCGTGCCGCCCACTCATCCGTACGGTCCCCTCTAGGGCCCTCTGGCCCCTCAGGGATTGCTTTCGCATCCCTCGGGTTCGAACCTCAAACCTCCCTTAAGAGGTTCTTATTTTCTTCTCGAGTACCAATTAAGCACGCATCCCTCGGGTTCGAACCTCAAACCTCCCTTAAGAGGTTCTTATTTTCTTCTCGAGTACCAATTAGCTTAATTGGTACTCGAGAAGGAAATAAGA